>RJWM01006461.1:0-84420 GCA_004363535.1 Dasyprocta punctata
AAAGAAACAACTGCATGGCATCATTTATATATAGAATCTAGTAACACTGAACTCATAGCCAAAAGAGAGTAGATCAGAGGTTACCAGGGGCCAAAGGGTGAAGGAAGTGGTCAAAGGGCATAAACTTATAGTTATCAGCTGAATAAGTTTTAGAGACATAATGTAGAATATGGTTATCATAACTACCAATAATGTATTTATTGAAATTTGCTAAGAAAGTAGCTCTTCAGTATTCTTGCCACACAGGCCCAGGCATAAATTTACACACAAATATACACACACATGCACCAAAAAGTGACAATGTAAGATAATGGATATGTTAATTAGCTTGATTGTGGCAATCATTTCACGGCGTACGCATGTATCAAGATGTCATGTTGGACACCTTAAGTATATACGATTTTTATTAGTCAATTATACGTCAATAAAGCTAGAGAGGTGAGAAGGTAAACAAATTTATTTCCAAGACTTAACTGCAAAACAGTCCAATGGTCTAGCACATTAACTTCAGTTAATTCTCACAAGTTTGGTATCATTCCTACCCCTGTTTAGATTATTAAAAACTTTCTCATGTGCTGTATTTTGCCATCCAAGTGACTGATTCAGCTTAACACACACAAAATCAAGATGGCCAGCACAGCTTATCATTTCCTACAATTTCAGTCTTGCCCTAGTAAATACACAATTTAATGGCACTAGTGATAGTTATTTAAAACTTAATTTTTATACATCAGGATCAACCAAAATCATACAGGTAGTTTTAGAAGGATCTTCACTGCTTATTCCTTAACAAAGTAAAATTAATTCTCTGTCTTTAATCCTTTTTTTTAACTTCAATGGAGTTGAAGGATGATCTCGAGTTCCCTTTGTAGCCCAGGCTGGTCTCAAACACTCCACCACACTCAGCTCATTAATTCACTTTTATTTCACAAATGTTTACTGAGTTTGTACAATATTGGAGACTCAGCTCAATGTTAGGTGTTTTGTTTTATTTAAAGAACGCTACCAAAACACATCTATTTAACCATAAGGATTTAAAAGAAAACAAACTCAAAACATGGTTTAGTCTTGCCCACTGTTTTTACAGACATATTTTTAAAAATTAATATATGATTAGATAGTTGAAGTATGAAGATTTATTCCCAAGGATGACTGAATAGTTAAGAGGAAAAAAGAAAACAACACTAACATTGGAATTCACGGACAAAGAAGCTTGTCCATTTACTCTGCTTTGACTTTCTTCCTCCTTCCTTGAACAGTCAGCATAAATAATCCCCCAAGGGATAAAATTTAAATCACCTATTTGAGAAAATTCTGAGTGATTTCCCAGAGGTTGGTTTGTTTGTTTTTGTTTTGTCTAAAATAGAAGCAGGGTATGGTGGCACGTGCCTGCAATCCCAGTACTCGGGAGGTTGAGGCTGGAGGATTCCTGCAAGTTCAAAACCAGCCTGGGCTAAAAAGTGAGCTCAAGGCCAGCCTGAACTGCATAGTGAGACCCTGTCTCAAAAACACCAAAAAATAAAAAATAAAATAAAAGCGATCCTTTTATACACACACACACACACACACACACACACACACACTAATAGGTCCTTAGACCCTCCTCTCCCTGTTTCACTACCCTTCACAGCTCTTCATCCACCCCCATGAACAAGTCTCAGTTTTCTCCCTACCCCTCCCCAATGCCTCCCAAGGCTCTCTCTCTAGTGTCACCATCCCATTGTCCCCATCCCCAGCTTCAGATTTCCTCTCCAATGACTGGATCTTTCACTCCCCCTCTTCTACCCTCCTGGAGGCTACAAAACTTAGACTGCCTTTTTTAAAAAGTGCCCACCATTCCCCCTTCCAAAAGCTCAGCACCTCGTCTCTCAGATCCAGAGAACAGCTCCATAAAAGACAGTAAAGGCAGGGTGGCAAATGAGTGTGGGAAGACCTCAGGTTCTGGGCGACAGCAAGGAGAGGAGGCTGACCCAAGCCACAGCTCAGCCGTTGGCAAGCAAGTGATTAGTTCTCTTGGTCCAAGTTATCTCAAATAAGAAATGACAATAAAATCTGTCTCGTCTGATTTTTAGAAGAATTATGCAAAATGGCATCTACGGTATCTATCACACCAAGCGTGGCACATAGTAACTGTTCAATAAATGCTTTGTTGTCTGCTTTCCACCCCCAAACCAGAATGGTGTAGGATCCAAAGCAGAGAGGATGAAATAAATTTAAAACTCTTAACAGTCCTGCAGTGCTAAAGAGCTTACTTTCATAGTTTGCTTCTTAGAAGTCTAGAAGATCGGGCAGAAATAGATTTTTGTCTTACTCAACATCAAAGAGTTGTATTAGAGAAATTCAGTTGGTTTTCCTATAACTTTGGCTTCAACAACCTTGATGACAGAACATGCCACATCTGAGAGATGAGGGCAAAAAGGGGTGGTGTTGGAAAGAGGGAACTTCAAAGAGCCTTAATAAGAATAAAATTCCACCAGCCTTACCATATGTCCAACCCTTCCTTTCTCAAGAACACTCCATTAACGAGCTGGGGGGTTGCTGCTCAAGCCAGGGGTCCTTTGGTAGCCAGGACAGGACGTGTGGCCAGAACACCTGCAGCAGAATCCAGGGCCCTGGCACCACACAGGTGCCTTCTGAACACAGATTTGAAAGTACAAAGACTCAGAGCTCTTCCTCTGCTAGCAGGTAGGGAACCTTACCATTTGGGGGACTTTCTTCCAAAGGGATGAAAGTACCACAGCAAGATTGCCTGGGAGAGCAAAGTAAGACTGGGAGCAGGGAGGAGCTGCCTTTGTTCTCATCAAAGAAGAAAAGAATGAAGGGGGAATAAAAAACTAATGAGTTACTGCCAAAAGATTTAAGCACGGATTATGTATCTGGTGGAGAGCGCACACAATTGACTGTTTAGCCAGCCTGCGGTGAAAACTTTTCCTGTTATAATCAGGGGAGGGAAGCTTCCAGCCCTTACCTTTCAAGTGCCTGTTCCACAGCCACAGACAGCAGAGGCAGGCTTCTTTACAAAGGCACAAAGAAGGAGACAAAGCTGGAGCCACTCCTGGCCTTCATCCCCCCAAGCACATTTGCATTTTCTAAGGCAGCTCCAAAACGTTTTAGTCCTCTGACAATATTTGGTGCGTGGAGTCAACAGCCTGGAATTTATAATCTTCCCAGACCAAGGTGCAGCCTGATGAGTCTCTGAGACTTCAACAATGACCTGGTTCAAACAGTCAGGCTTCCTGTACACCTAGGGATGCACCAGGGCCTGGGCACACAGCTGGGGAAGGAGAAGAAGGCCAGAAACATCAACCTTGCTGAATGGGTACATGATCTTCCAGGGAAAGGGGCACAGGGCTCACATTTCTCCTTTCTCTCTAAATGCCCTTGGAGCTATGGCTGGAAAGAGAGGGGTCAGTAGCTCCTCCTGGCATTCCCCAGCAACCGGAAGAAAATATTCAGCACTATTCTTACAAACTATGCCAGGCTTTCTCCAAGACAGCATTCCTCCATGTCCCCTGAAGAAGGCCTGTGTGCAACATTCTGCTTCAAGTCTAGGGAGGAAAACAGAGGGAGCTTACAAAGCGGCCAGGTTCTCAGAGATATTAAATAGATCTGTGTAGGGACTACAGAGTAGAAAGTATAAAAAGATGCTTTGCAACACCAACCCATATATACTAGGGCCAAACTGGTATGCTGCAGAGGCAAAATAAGACTAATTACCAAGAGTCTGGTGACGATACGGAAACAGAAATCAAATTTATTGATTTTCTACAGGGCTGGCACAAGTGCTAAGCACTTAATAGATCATTTTACTTCATTTAATCTCTTACTGCGGTACTTTTTTTTTTTAGTAGTACATGTTTGCAGACATAATGACTACACTCGTCACGGAGAGCTGGTACATGTACTAACACATCTTAATTCTTTTTTCGTCCTCTTCCCTCCCCTCATCTGCCCATCTGTTGTTATGACACATTAGAAATGACACAACAGATGCTCAGAGAGTTCAGGTGCCGTGGCCTAGGCCACACAGCTAGGGAGTGGCCAGGCAAGGCTGTGGGCCGAGTCTCCTTCTGGGACTTGCTCTGGTCCTGGTGGGAAGCAGCTGGGAAGGACCCTGGAGACCATCACTCCCAAGCAGGATGCTGCGCAGTTCTCAGGTCCTGCCCCACTACAGGCCAGGGAGGCAGAAGGAGCGGCCAGGGCTATGAAGTTCACTGGAGAGAATCGTGTTTCTGACCCCTGGACCACCAAGGGGCAGGATGGGGGAGAAGGCCTGACATCTTTAGATCTCTTTCATTTTTCTACTTCCTTGCTATTTCCCAACTGGCCTCTTCCTCCCCGAGGATGTCACAGCTGCTGGGTCCACCTGCAGGACCAACTTGGGCCAGCTTCACAGCAGGCACAAGGCCGGGCAGGGGGCCAGAACAGCCAGCCGCTGCAGTGGGTGACTTTGTTGGAAAGTCTAAAGAAGGGGTAAATCTCTCTGTGTGCCTCAATCTCCCTAAAAGTAGAAAAGGAAGGTAGTGAACAATTTCTGGTTCAGAAGAAAACTAAGAAAAGAAACTCTGCTCTCCTTATAGTTAAAAAAAAAAAAAAAATCCTTTTACTCAGAAGCCCAGTAATTGAAGAGCAAAGAAGGAAGAAGGAATAAGGAAGAGGCAAGAGGAAGGAGAAGGGGAAAAGCTGGAGGAGAAAGAAAGCAGAGGGAGGAGGAGGGGAGAGGAACAGGGAAAGGAGGAGGCAAAAAAAGCTAAACTTTGGCATTTCTCCTCTGAACGTGTTTTTTCCCAGTCATTTTCCATTTTTTTTCTTGCCCAACCCGGTGTGTGCTGTGGGGTGGAGTGGCTGAGACACAGGTAGAACCAGCAGTCAGCAAAGAGACTTCAAGCCAAACTTTCCGCCTAAAAGTAAACACGCAGTGTACATGTCTCTACTTGGACCACTGTGAACAAGCAACTTGATCGCTAAAGTTTTTTTTGTTTCGTTTTGTATTTTTATTGTCTCCTGGCTTATGGATTTTTCTCCCCGTGACTTTGAAATCAGCAAAAGTTAGCAATGGATGTGGAACTTTTTATACAGTCTTTCTCACACTCCTTCCGCACCTTTCACATACATGGGCAGATGGTTTGACAAATAATGCCTCAAGGACCTGATGCACAAAAAACACAAGGTGAAGAATGTGATCACAGACCAAAAACATGCAATTCCACAGAACAAGGACACCAGTTTGGCTCTTCAGAGAAAGTTTACACAACAGGTGGGCCCTGCTCTCATTAATTCAGTGGATAAACAATAGGGGGAGGTCTGAATGATTTGATGGACAGCTTTTGGAAATGATCTTCTGCTTGGCAAAACACTGCAGTGATAATTTTATTCACACGGAAGGAAATGCAAAGAAGTGTCACTAAAACAAGAGAGGTAATTGCAGGGCATGAATCAAAGAGCTGGATGACACAGAATGAAGAGTAACTAAATTAGCCCCATCACGGCCTTGGTATTTGGACTTAATTTCCAGAGACGAGCCTGACCTCTAACTTCTAAGTAATGAAGTCATGCATACTACTCCTCGGGTTTTCTTTCCATCTTCCACTGGAGGTTGAGACTGTAGACATAAGGTACTGATACTCACCCAGCTCTCATGGCAGCTCGACAGACTTAGAAACAGGACACTCCAATCGCTGGAAGGAAAATGTTTTGGACAACCCAGGCAGCTGGTGTTCAAGCCTGGACTGGCATCCCCAGGAGTAGCTGATGATGCTTTTATCGCTTTTGTCAGTTCATCTACCCTTCGACCCAAGCGTTCACCCAGCTTCTGTTAAGTGTCTGGCACAGGTTTAGGTGCTGAACTGTTACAGATCTTTCTTTTAAAATGAACCCAAAGCCGGGTGTGGTGGTGCACGCCTTTAACCCCAGCACTCGGGAGGCTGAGACAGGCGGAGCGTTGTGAGTTCGAGGCCAGCTTGGGCTACAACGGGAGCGCAAGGCTGGCCTAAGCTACATAGTGCAACCCTGCCTCAAAAAACCAGGGCTGGGAGTTTGGCTCAGTGGCTCAAGCGACTGTCTGGCAGGTGCGAGGTTGTGAGTTCAATCTCCGGTGCCGCAAAAAAAAATTAAATAAATAAATAAAATAAAATAAAATAAAATAAAATAAAATGAACCCAAATCTTTCTATAACTCTACCCACAGGATCCTAACCCCTCCAACCGATGAAGATGGCAGGTAGGTTTATCTTAAGGTGCTCTTCTCTGGGTTACAGATTCCCCAGATCCCCTTGCCAGGCAGGCAGGCTCTTTCCTTCAAGGTCTGATCCATACTGAGAGTGGTCACTACATCACACGTTTACCTTTATTATCATCTCCTACTATTTACAGTTCCATTTGGACCAACATAACCTACTGCAGACATAATACACCAATCCTCTCACTCTATCTTCCTCAAACCTTTAATGAGTGATAGGTTTCACTGTACCACCTAATTATATTTCCACATTTCTACTGCTTAATAGCTCTGCTTTTTCATTTATTTATGGGGGAGGGTACTGGGCATTGACCCTCTCTCTGACCTCTGCATGAGCTCCATCTCCCTACCCCTGTTTTGATTTTGAGATAGGGTTTCACTAAGTTGCCAAGTTGCTCTGGTTGGACAGGAGCTTGCCATCCTCCTGCCTCAGCCTCTCAAAGTGCTGGGATTGACTACAGGCTTGTGTTACCACACCTTGGCTCCCTTGCTTTTTAATCTTTAAAGTCCACAAACTTTATGTAATCAGAACTTGGAGGAAGGAGACTCTTAAGATGTGACAGTGGTAGGTTTATATTTTCTACCGTGATAAAACATCTGTCATTTTCACACTGCTGCAAAACGAATATGCTGCCTATTTTTTTCCATTGTGACTTCATGCATGTTTTTCTTTATAGTCCCTTCATATTTCTAACACATAGGTAGGGTTCTTCCCTTCTGGGAAGATGAGAGTTTGACAACTGCTGAATGATGAACAGCTTGACTATGCAGATATTTTCCACTTTCTAGAAAAGCCTAAGTAAGATGCTCTGACCAAGAATCTACCAGGCCCTCAGCTAGCTGTCTGGAGAAGCGAATCAACACTCAGAAAATCTGCAAAGGCTCCAGAACCCTACAGAGTTCATCAGCACCTCAACTTTCTCCATGTGGGACACAAAAAACATCAAACTTCTTGGTTATCCACCATACCAGGAGTGAGACCAACAGAAATCTATCAGCAGTAGAGTTAAAGAGAGCTTAACACTTCTGATAATAAAAATATAAACCAGGGAGTAAGGGCACCCCAAGAGGGCAGGAAAGGAGACCAAGGCACTACGTGGCCCTCAAGATCATGAGTTTCACTCATTCCTGAGTAACAGATACATAACCAGCCTCACAGCTTCAGCATTTGACTTTCTAAGTGAGTGTGGAAACAGAATGAAATTGGATGAATGAGCACAATATTCATGAGAAACGCCTAGTACATAGGTGCTCAAAGATAACAGGGGCTGTTTTCCATTTACATAAAATACTGTAGGATTGAACAAGAATTAAATGTACAATGGACAGCATATGGGAGGTAAAATGCTGAGATCAAAAATATTCTATGAGACCAACTCGGGAAATACAATAGAAGTCAATAGATAATATGATGTGATATGAAAATAAAATTACTGCCCACTAATGGATTTTTAAAGTTCACACTGTAAATGGGCATTATTGTATTTTTTAAAAATAAGACTGTGCCCCTATAATTGAAGCCTTTTCCATTATACATCCCCTCCAATTTTTTTGACGAAATGTATATTCAGAGGTACTATTATTAGAAAAACCTTGCTATTCAAGCCCATATCTATTTTACCACATTAATTTAGCACACTATTCTACAAATCTAGCACAATGAAACTTCATATTGATTTTTAAAATTTAATACTCTTTTAAAAATTACTCTAAGCACAAAGTTATGTTTAAGCACAATCTTTTAAATATGTAACACCTTACCCTTTTAAATTAAACTTACACATGTAAGTATATTGAATATGAGGGGTATTCAAAAAACTACTTATGTTATCAGATTATGTTGCTTACAAGTAAATATAAGTGTAATAATTACGCAACTTGTCTAAATCCTTTCATTCTTTCTTTATGCTTGACTGAATTAAAACATGCAAAGACACTATGATCTAATGATTAAACTATTCTGATGCAGTTAAAACTGATTTTATTGTGGCTCTGCAGTTCTTCTGCCAACTATTAAAAGCACAACACTTTGAATAACTAGAATGAAAGATGTCTTATAAATTTAAAAATTATGGGATCCTATCCAAGCAATGAATAAGCCATTCTTGGCTGTGTGCAAATTCAGCATTTTGAGTGGAGGAATTAACACTGTTATGCTAACAAGCTTAACATGTTGAGGATTCACTAAACTTCTGATTGTCTAAAAGAATGAGTTCCCCAAATACCTTCCTTTTCTTCCCTACTGTCCACTCATGAAGTTTCCTAATCATCCATTACCAGGCTCATTCTTTCAACCACAGATTATTTATCTGGTAAAGAATGGATTATAAGCATGCTGGAGGTCCTGGGTTTGATCTCCAGCATTAAAAAGGGGGAAAGGAGATGGATGACCGAGTTCATTGCAATATGCAATGACCACTCTGTACAACTTCTGCACCCTTTGTATTACTACTTTGTGTAAGCATTAAAAGAATTGTAAAGACAAAGCACAAAAATAGGGTTACAGGCAGGACAAAATAAAACCTTTTGCTGAGTCAACATTAAAAACCAACCATTTTCATTAAGAACTTCAATACTGAAAAGGCTAAAACCTTTGGAGAACCCATTAATGTATCTTTTTGTGGCTCATTAAATTGCTCCAAAGAACAAAACAGAAGCATAAAGAGCTAAATGATAGTTGCAAATGCCTGTTTTTTTCTTTAAGAAAAAAAGTGAGAGCAAAGGAAACTTTCTTGAAATATTTTGCAAACTTTAGAGAAGTTACCCCAAAAATAAATCCCTACATCATCAAAATTGTTACAAGTTTTCCTAACTTCACACATGTGGAAGCCACATTAAAATAAATTTTAGAAGGACATTATTTTTAGAGCAAAGTTTTTCTGTTTTTGTTTTTGTTTTGTTTTTTTACAAACAATGGAGGGCACAGTAGGGAACAAAATTGACCCCTTAACCAGTTTCTGTCCATACAGAACAATCATACATAAGACACTGAGATTTCTTTGGAAATCCTACCGAAAACAACAACAACAAAAAATGTGAGGGCGTTGGCTCCCAAGTTAGAATGTCTATGCTCTAAAACCTGATCATCCAGGAAACCATATAAATCACACTGTTTGATCAATCACAAAACCTGTTCTTCACCCATGATTAAAGAGGAGTCAAATGTTTTTCTGTAAACTGATTTTGTGATAGTGCCTATACCAGTAAAACTATCACATAAGATCCACATACATACTTTTATAACAATCTGTCTCCATAAACATTGCTATGACAGTATCAGTGATTTACAGGGCATTAATCTAGTATTACAGCTTTTTTTGTTTGCAGTGCTGACAATTGAATCCAAAATGTCATGCATGATAGGCAAATACTCTACCACTGAGCTAGACTCCTCCTGTTTTAGTATTTGATGTTTAAATGCCCCATTATACTGTATCAAAATCACATAAGAAAATCATCTTCATGTAACCATCAGACACACACAGAAGAGTTAGAAAATGGGTATTTCCTCTAAAAAGCTGGTGGGTGGGAGTGGAGTTTGGACCCAAAGTGTAGAATCTGCAGGCAACTTGGCAATATCTACATATAAAAACATGCATAACCTTTGATGAGAAATGCTATATCTAGGAAGGCAGGGCATATGTAACATGCTAAATATTAAAGCAGCTACTTGGACATTCCTGAAGGGGTATAGATGAGGCATCCGAAACAACATCTCTTTCCCCCTCTTTCCCCAGCTGGATCCTGAAGCCCACATGCCCAACCCTGGCAAAGCCTTCAGAGTCTTCATGCTGGCTGATTGGGTCTTGATTTGGCCTTATTTCACTGAGTTTAGCCGGGGGGACTCTACAAAGCCAGGGGAGTACCATTTCGCAAAAACAAAATTTCAAGAACTGTGATACCCAAATCGCTGTGATACCCCTCAGGTAGCTGAGCAGACTCCACAGAGACTGAGTCAAAGTCAGAGGCCCTGACAATCAGCTCTTGAGATGTATGGAAACCATGAAGAACAGGAAAGTAGTAAGGCAACTAACTGCTGGGTGAAGCACATTTCACTTTTCTGACACTGAAAATGATCTGGATATTTAAAACTGATACAACCGGTAAACTCAAATAGTCTGTGTTTTAAGAACTGCACCTCTGTTGTTTCAACCAGAAAAGTTACAAAAGTAGCACAAAGAGCTCCCATATACCGTACCTCGTTCAGTCGCCCATAATGTTAAGATCTTAGCTGGGCGTGGTGGCGCACGCCTTTAATCCCAGCACTCGGGAGGCTGAGGTAGGCGGAGCGTTGTGAGTTCGAGGCCGGCTTGGGCTACAACGCGAGCACAAGGCCGGCCTGAGCTACACAGTGCGACCCTGCCTCAAAAAACCAGGGCCGGGAGTTTGGCTCAGTGCCTTAAGCGTCTGCCCTGGCAGGTGCAAGGTTGTGAGTTCAATCCCCGGTGCCGCAAAAAAAAAAAAAAAAAAAAAGATCTTACACTACTTTGGGCCATCTGTCATAACTAAGGAACCAACACTGGCACATTACTTTGAATGAAACTGCATAGTTTGTTCATATTTCGCTACTCTTTCCCTAGGGTCCTTTTCTATTCCAGGATGCCATCGGAGATCATGTTAGTCATCGCGCCTCCTGAGGCGTCCTCTGGTCTGTAACTGTTTCTCAGACTTCCCTTCTTTGTGGTGACCTTGACAGCTTTGAGGAGTGGTAATTGGGTATGTATTTCATACAATGTTTCCCCTTGGAAGACAAAATTGATGTCTGATATTTCACCCATGCATTAAACTAAGTAAGATTACAGGTTTGGGAGAGGATGACTGGGGTTACGATTTGGTTCTTAAATGTCCCCCAAAGAACCATATATGATGGCGAACCCTTCCAAGCTTTCAAAGATTACAAATAGCCTGCTGTGGCATGGGTGCCACAGGTTCACCATCACCGTGCCAGAGGCTTGGTTGCCAGCCTGGGGCACTACTGGGAAGTGGCGGAACCTTTAGAAAGCGGAACTTGTGAAAGAAAGTCAGGTCAGTGGGGGACATGTCCTGAAAGGGACACCGAGAGCCCCCAGCTCCTTCCGTCTTCTCTTTCCCTCCACAATGAGGTGAGCACCCTTCTCGGCCACGTACTCTTGTCATGATACAGTCTATTGCCACAGGCCCAAAATGACAGGACCAGGGGACCACAGACTGAAACCATGAGCCAAAATAAACATTTCCTCCCCTCAAGTTGATTCATCCCAGGTCTTTGTCAAGGTGAGAGGAAGCTAACATAGCCACAGAAGTGATGAGCCAAGTTCCTGACACCATGTTAAAGGTATCTGCTGTCAACTCCCCATCGCCAGTGATGTTAGTTTGGATACGCAGGTGGTGTGTCAGCTTTTCCAGCGACAAACTTACCTTCCCATATTGCACACTTTAGCAAGCAAGTCATTCAGGCCAGCCCCTCAGAAAACGAGGGGTTGTCCTCAACCCTAAATGCACAGAATAGCCACAGAAATTGCTCAGAATTCTTCTCTCTGGGAAATTTGTCTCTTCTCTCATTTATTTTTTCCCACTTATTTACATTATTTTGGGCTCATATGGATACTCTGCATTATAATGCAGTAAGTATTGACTTCATTGCTCCAATTGCCCTAGCTTGGCTAATAGGAACAATTTCAGATTGGCTCCCTTGCCCTCTGATGTATCCCATCATTTTGTGTTTTGAACATTTTTTTTCTGATTTTCCATATTTTTACCATGAAAATGTCTCACTTTAAGGGGGGAGGGAATAAATGTTGAATTATGTCCCCCTAAGATTTGTATGTTAAAGTTCTATCTGCCAGTATCTCACAACTGACCTTATTTGAGAATCGAGTCAGTGGAGAAGTTACAATAGGGTCATACTGGTATAAGGTAGGTCACTCATTCAATACGACCATGTCCTTCTAGAAGGACAAGTTCAGAGACAGCACGGAGGGAAAACATCATACAAAGGTAAAAGCAGAGGTCAGGTGGTGCTTCTACAAGCCAAGAGCACCAAAGATTGCGAGCAAGCCACCGGAAGTCAAGGGATTGGCAGGACCAGATTCTCCCCGGCAGTGTCAGAATAAACCAGCCCTCCTGACACAGTGATCTGTGCCTTCTAGCCTCTAGAACCATGGGGTAATACATTCCTGTTGTTTGAGTAGTACTTTGTAGTACTTTGTTACAGCAGCACAAGGAAACTAACACAAGGGCTAATGTGATTAAACAAGCTGCATTTCATTAAAAACAATTCACAGATTTGGTATGACAATAAAAGGCAGGGGTAGAGGAACATCCTAACAAACCTTCCGAAAGGTCATGTTGAAAAACAGGGGCGCAAGTCAACCTGCTTCAGTATGTAGCACTGTAGTAGATGTGAACATAGTGTGGGGTCGTGTTTCCAGATGCCTTTTTTCCCTACAGTTTACAGCCACCTGCAACTTGGTTCAGTGATACTTGCCAAGCACACCTGCAAGTACCAGCGATAGCTGCCCAACTAGTATAATCACCACCTTCTTTATCACACTAAGCACCAGCTCCATGGAAGTCAAGTACTTCCCTCCCAGGTGCCCTTCACAGCAACGCTACAGAGACTGACAGATGATTCCCTGCATCACAGTGGACCTGGCCAGGTCATGTCAACTCAGCATTTTTTGCCCCTCTCCCCCATTTAATGACTTGCTTTGTTCCACTTTCATCTTCCCAGAGTCAATCAACAAGTGGGCCAGTAGCTTAGAATTGAGCTGAACATCGTATCATTGTAAGCCACAGAAATACCATATAATCGCCCATATAATCACATAGCTTTAGTATAATAATTTCACACACTGGAGG
Source organism: Dasyprocta punctata (assembly GCA_004363535.1). Taxonomy (NCBI): domain Eukaryota; kingdom Metazoa; phylum Chordata; class Mammalia; order Rodentia; family Dasyproctidae; genus Dasyprocta; species Dasyprocta punctata. The sequence goes on from RJWM01006461.1 coordinate 13,078, forward strand.
ATCCTGAATCAAACACTAGGCTTTTGGATGAAAGCATGACAGTCTCCAGCAAAGAGAAGTGCCCTCATAGTGCTAAGGCAGGGAAAAGGCGAGATGCAATCTGACCTCCCCTGTCACTCCACAGTCAGTGACCTTGAGGCAGGCAAAATCTAAGCACCTGCCTAAATTAAGTGGTAGAGACGCCCCCCCACCATCAACTGGGAGAAAAGGAACTGCAGGTGACAGATAGGATCTTAAGTATTCACTGGAAATTCTTTTCACTATTAAAGCTCTGGTTCATCTACATTTTTATGCTATATTAAAAACTCAAAGGAAGTCATTAGGCTAAGGCCGGCTTACAGTGCCTCGTGCCTGAGTGTGCAATCTTCCTGCAAACCCCAGAGCTCGCCTATAATTCTTCAAATTATTAAATAATCACTGTGTTTCCCTTGGGATCGCATTTGGCAACAAACTAGTGGCCTAAATGAACCAATGATATGACTCAGTGAATAACACTTATGTTCTTAACTTGCTAGAAGCAAAGAGATGTGAAATACTTCCAAGAGACACACCAGAAAGGCAACTGTGTTCCATGAGGTTTGGAGAATCGGGGGAAGAGAGTGACCACAGAACATGAGAATCTGGAAATCGTTCAATAATCAGTGTCATGCCCCCTGCCAACCCCTTCCATCAGCAATTCTCCACTCCAATCCTAGTTCTTTTCCATTTGGGGAGTGGCTACAGCCACAAGGAGAAAACTAAGCATATGGCTCTGTCCTTCTGGATATTTCTACAATGTCGGCTGGGCTGCTTTGGAAAATCCCATTTTATCTCCTACAGCTATATGACCTCAAGTTGTCATTTCAAATAAAGTATGCTTTCAGTGATTTTTATGAACACAGACAAAAGCTGCTACAACCTTTTTTTTTTTTTTAAACCTTGCAAACCAACTGTAGTTGCTATGTAGGGTTATTTGTTTCTAAGGCAACAGCGTATATCTTAGTACTAATGGCCTGTCCTTTTGCCAGGCAACAAACAGCCTTGTGATGCAACTGCACCTGTCTCAGCTACGCGTTACTATGGAGATGCTCTGGTTGCTATGGCTACCATCACGCTAATCGCCTAGCAAAGGCAGACATACAGCAGTCTACTCAGAGAGCCCAGCTGTTCCTCCCCGTCTCTAGCTGAAGACTGATTGTCTAGGGTCTGTGATGGAATGCTTCTCAACTGAGAAGCACAAGAACTTCATTAATGCCATTTCAGAGAATTGCTCTGTGCTCGTTCCTGCAGCACAAACATCTGACTTGGGAAAAAATCTGCAAGAAGTGGCCTAGAGAACCCCTGAGATCTCTGACACCATGCCATTCCCCATTAATATGAACTTGTGGTTCAAGGATAATGTGCCTTCGCTATGTAGTTACAAGAGAAACATTTCTAAGCATCTTTAAAAAAAAAAAATGTTATGTTGTATCAGGGATGTACCCAAACCCAAGCCCAGTGTATAGGTAAAATCCACTTTTAAATTTGTTTCTATGTTCTACGGCTCTTTCTTGTAATCTAACATTAATATGCTTTTCTAAAAAAGTGACAAGCTGCTTAATCTTCCAGTTATGTATTTGTAAAGACAGTACTCATGACCTCACTGTCGCACAACAAATGGACATGTGAGGAAGGGAAGAGCCTCCATTATTCTCTGCTACTCTTGAAGATGCAAACAGCAAGTAACCACAACAAAACCATCACTTAGGAGCTCTGTCTACATGGAGACCGGGAGTGACAACAACTGAACGAGACTTCTCTCAACATCTGTGGAGACTGGCCAGGGTATAGGAAGACGGGATCACTTGTTTGATCCATTCCAGTACGTTTCATGCCAAAGAAAAACATAACACACAGAGATATGAAAGCTGTCAACTTGTCTTTGTAAGTGTTTCTACCCAGGAAGACATTATTTTACCTACGATGGAGCCTTCTGGAAATACATTCCTTTGAAGCAGCAGAAGCGGTAAGGTTTGCAGGAAATACAACAATGGATATGCCTCCTAATAACACTTAATTTCTTTCTCATTTAGCTGCAGTTGTTTTTAAAATCTCATACAGCCTTTTAAAGTGGTTTCAGTGCCTGTATCTGCTAAAATAACGCAATTTTGGTATTACCCCCCCCCAAAAAAAAGTCAGAAAAGTCTGAATTGCTTACCTTTGATATGCCTGAGGAGTGGGAGGTGGGTGGTAAGGTGTCTTTTTCAAAGCCTGAATTAGATTTTGTCTATATTCTGGGTCTATGCACCACAATGACCCTTTCCCAATACTCTGCAAAGGAAATTAAAATATGAGAGTATTAATACAGAAGTAGATGTACAGTATTACCATAGTTGTTCTTCAAACTTTCTCATTTATTTGTTGACTTAAACATTGTGCTGACAATAGATCAATACAATCAATAAAAAACTCTTCAATCTTCCTTGTGTTAAGTTTGACAGACCAAATGAGCATATTCTTTTAGACTATGTTGATACAATAATACACTCCTTCTATCAAACCTACCCCAAAAAATGAGGATCCTTTATCTTTCAGTGTCCACTTTGAAGAATATATGCATCCTCTTATAAAAAGCTTTAATTCTGCCACATTTCAAATATTAAAGAAAAAAGTGGGCTGACATACCCACAAAATTCCATCTCTGCTCTAAAAATTAGAGTTATGTTTTTAAACAACCTTATGTTGGTACCACTTTACAAAAATGGAAAATAACCCGCTTGTTTTATTCCAGCAGCTCACAAAAGAACAACATTTATGGCTTGGAAAGGAATTCTGTAATTATCTTCCCCAAGAAACAAAAGATCTCAGGCAACAATGGGAAATGTAAGCCAGGATCCAATATTTATTTTTTGGATTCCTCAGTTCACAGCTACATGCTCCAGCCTATAAGAATTTAATCTTTAGCAATCAAACTTTAAAATGCGAATTTTCCAGAACTGTTCCATTGAGGGAGGCTCGTGGGCCGGTTGGAGGCATCTAGGTTGACCGGGATATTCCAAAAACCCTAGCTGCCTCTGAGGCCCCCACTGGAATTATTTGGCAATAGGCTGACGGGCAGTCACTCTCTAACTGTGTGCTTTCAAGAGACCGAATGGACCCAAACTGTTTGATAAAGTCATTTGTAAATATTTACTGATGTGTAAAGAAAAGAAGTTAAACTACCCAAACCCACGCCTACCCCATGCTTTCACTCACAGACTCCCTTATTTTCACTACTGTACAATAGGAAGATGGATGTTTCTTCCAACGTTTAGACAGCAAACAAGACAACAATTCCACTAACATGAGCTGGAGGATGGGGAGGGGATGTTCGAGTCGATCCCATGAAAGGAACACTAAACATAAGTTATTCCTAAAATAGTTAAAGAACGTTTAGAATGTTTATATTTTAGCCATCAGTTCAAGTACTTCTCTTGCCAACTTATTTATTCACGGTGCCCATTAAAATGTTATCCAAAGCATCAGCACACAGCAGCACAGGTGGAATTCACTGTTTGGGGTGCACTGGCAATAGAGGAATTGTACAAAGTCTCCATCGGAGTCTGACACAAGGGACCATGCCAGTCACCCAGCCCCAGGCACAGGCCTGACGCGACACGGTGGACCTGTCTATGCTGAACACCAATGCTTCAGGTTTAATCATCTGAATGTTTAAAGACCTGAAAGATGCCAGCTTTAGAAAATTTAATGTCCTCATGTGCCTTTCTTTAAACATCTATTTTCAAGTCCTGAATGGTTCACAGGATCCGATGAGACCTCCCAAGTAAAAGTGGCAACCATGGCCCTGGTTCTTCCTTCTTTTCCTGTGGAAAAAGCTTTGCAGCACACTTTCGGAAGAAAAGTCAAAAAGGTAAGGAGTGAAGAAATAGGGAAGGCGGGGAAGACCAACAATTACCAAGCTTGGCTAAGGTAAATAAAACAGGCCCCCAACGCCTATCAGCTCCTCCATCATCGGAGGGGGTGGCCTGGGTCCAGCATCAAAGGCTGCCACAGAGCCCTGAGCCAGGGCTCAGGCCTTTTCCTCCCATGCACACAAGCACGGTCTAAGCCACATGGAGGGGCACAGCTGATGTGTCAGCCTGTCTACAGTGAAATTGCCTCAGTTCTCAGAAACTAAAGGCTTTTGTTTTCATCCAGGTGCCTTTCAGAGAGTGTTGATTTAATCTTATACCAAAAAAGACCTAAGACAAAGCAATTAAAAGCAACTGGGCCTCACAGGTAACTAACTAGAAGCCAAGAATGCGGTTACTCCTAATCCTGACCTAAGTATCTCACTTACTATACTATTGTGCTACTCAGAAACTACACAGAATAAACCCGCAGATTTGTGTAGAACAGTCATGAAGTAACCAGATAAGAATGGGTGGTTTGGAGCTACATGGCCATCTCTTGGCTACAACTCATGGTACCACAGAAAGTCTTGGCTCCCTCACTAGTAAGAGTCAAGTATGAGGTGCAGAGATGTGACATAATATACCTAGCAAAAGAGTCTTACTTATAGGAACTCAGTGAAAGATAGGTGGTGTCATAAAGATCTTCTCTTTGACAAAAAAACAAAAACAAAACAAAAAAACCCATGTCTCATTAACTCCAATCTGAGGCAGGAGTTTCCAACAAATGAGGATAAAATGGCGGTCTGCCCTCACATGCTGTTGGTCTTGGCTTAGCAATCCCTTGATGAGCTTTCTAACATTCTTTACTTTTATCATTCCTTTAATCTGCCTTCTGTGCATCCCACACACCAGGCATGGGCTGCTGTGACATCTCCCTTGCTCAGGAAGGTAACATCACTGACTCATAACAACCTGGCTTCTAGAGGTTTCCTCTTGCCCAGATCTTCATATTGTGGTCACTGAGTTGAGGTTTAATTCTGAATTTGATCAGTATGTGTGGCCAAATGTATTCCCAATACTCCTTAACTGGAGAAATGCTCTCAAACCTTGGATCATAAGAAAAGGTTCCTACCTTGACCCGGGTCTTTTGCCTTTTATAGTGAAAAGTTTGTTTTTTTTTTTTGTTTTTTTAAATAAACCAGACTCACATTTCAATATATCTCATACTTAGAATTGCTAGCATTCCAAAAAGGAGAAAACAAACAAAATGCTTCTTGGGGACACATCCATGGGGATCCTGTTAAGGCCTCTGATCATCTTCCAGGGCCAAGAGTTGGGTTGAGCTTGGGGCACCCCACAGGCTGGCAGGATACCTCATTTTCAAGCTTTCTGCTTGGCTTCAAGTGACAGTTCCAAATTATATAAAAGTTTACTTGAAAACTCTAAAATGGAAATGTATAGAGGACAGAGGGCTCAAGTCTCTGAGGCCAGGAAAAATGATACTGAATGCCCATCACAGGAAGAGAAGTGCATAATTTGATTAGAGTTGAGTAATAAGTTTGAGAGGCAGAGCTTTTACAGAAATATCTGCATCTCATCTAAAACAAGAATATACAGCCCTTTTTAAAAAATGGAAATAACAGAAGGCCATGCACCATTAAGTGTTAAGGAATTCAAAATAATAAGGGAAAAATACTCCATATATATTATTTTTTCTTGTGTGTGTGTGTGTGTGTGTGTGTGTACTTTACATCCCAGGAAAAAAAAAAACAGGATGGAGGGGAAAAAATGAGTAAGAAAAGGACAAGGCCAAGTTTTTATGCTTCTTTAATTAAAAGGTCCCTAAAGAATAACAGACAGCCCTGTTAATATTTCTTTTAAAAATCAATACACAAGAGTAAAAACAAAACAAGAAGAACCTACATTGTAGACAGAAGTGATTAATGGAAAAAAACTTTTTTTTTAAAAAAAATAACAACAACTAAATTAAATCTAACATCGAAATGTGACATTTTTTCCCCCTTGGCCTCTGGAGAGGTCTCAACCCAGGGACCACCTCTGCAGGCTCATTCACCTGTACCTCATCTCCCAGAACTGCAGACCTGTATTGTAGCATGTATCAGTTCATCTGACATTGACCTTCAAGTCTGGGCTCTTTGCTAGGTTGAGAATTCCTGAAGAAAAGTTCCATACTTTAAACATTGTTCGTCAAACTGGGAGCCATGATACATCATGAAATTAATGTGACCATCACAATCAGTACTGTTTTAATGGAACAGAGTAGAATCCAAAAAGAAGAGAACAGAAACCCCTCTAGCGATGTGTTGTGAAACCTGTATACATACACATGTAATTCTGATCACGAGGTACCAAGCACTTCCCCTGGGAAGCAGGGTTAATATTGCGTAGGAATGGTTCCCAGGGTTCTTTTCCTTATAGTACTTCTGGAAATAAATCCCTCTGGTTGCAGTCATGGAGCACGTACTCTCTGTGATGTCCGGAAGTTGTGCTTGGGGAAAACAGACAGGTGGGACCCATACCCAAATGGAGCAGGGAGCTGGGTAAGTACTCATGAATAGAAATGATGCTTTTTGATGTTTCTCCTCTGCCTGTTCTGAGAATGTCTCCAACACTACCCACCCTCATTCACTGACTCGGCTGCCCATTCCCTCATTCATTCATTCATTCATTCATTCATTCACACGGCACCATTACCTGCCAGGTACCACAGAGGACAGGAGGATACAGTAAGGAATAAAAACAACACAAAATGGTGACTGCCCTCATGAAGTGTGGATTCCAGAGGGGAAAGACCACAGTGAGTAGATAAGGAAATAAATAACAAAACCATGACAGACGGTACTACCTGCTGGGAAGGAAATAGAAACTGATGAGTTCAAAGAGAGGAAGCTGCTGCTGGGTGGACAATAAATGGGTTGGAAGTGGCAAGAGGTCCTGCAGAGATGTGTTTGGATCCGCCACAGCACACAGGCCCAGGATGACCGTGGGGCGCTGGCTCGGGTGAGGGCAGTGGAGGTAGGGAAGGACAAGTTCAAATTGTAGAGTGTATAACCTGGTGGGCCTGGCAAAGGATTAGAAATAGCAAAGAAAGAAAAAAAGAAAACTAAAGGTTTGGTCTGAGTAACTCACGGAGTCAAAAACTGGGAGATGGGGAAAATCCATCATTCTATTGAACATATCCCCTTTGAGACTGCCTGTCTATTAAGATCTACCGATTAAGGCATTGGAAAGAACTTACTGGACACAGCCACCTGTCGTGCCTCTGCTATACCCTCACGACCCCCGCCTTTACAAAAGCAAAAGCTCAGAAGCATGAAAGGAAAAGCGGAGGTGGTCTGGCTTTCGAGGTTTAATAGCGACTGGTTCCTCTATAGCAAGGGTTGGTCAAATTATCTTTAAAGGGCCAGAGGGAATATTTTCATCTTTGTAGGTCACCTGGTCTCTGTTGTGACAACTCAACTCTGCCAGTACAACACAAAAGCAATCAGAGATGTAAACACACAGTGTGGTGGTGCTGCAATAAGACTATTTACAAAAACAAAGTCCATAGTTCACTGTCCTCTGGCCCACAGCTCAGTGCTTGCACTCAGAGCTCAGATTTAAAGCTCTATGGTTCTGAGAACTAAGGAACCAGGTAAAGGATCTTTGGAGGCTAAAATAAGAGCTGTGGGCTGGGTAAGTCTACATCAAGGGCTGCAAGGCAAGAAAGATACGTGGGAGACACAGACTAGGATAAGTTAAACCCCTCAGCAATAAGAAAACTGCATTGGCCTGTGCTCGCCACCATTACCCAGTGCAAGCACTGTGGGTGTGTGGTTTACTTTCCTTCCCTGGGTCTATTTCCTGCTCCGTAAATCACGTGGTCAGAATAGATTATCCCAAAGGCCCGTCATTCTACGCTTTAAGAATACACCGTACATGACCCTTCATCAACACTATCATTTGGGGGCTAGGACCTCACATCGGTAAAGTCAGCAAGAAGCACCATTATTATGCTTTCAACTTCCCAACTGTGGGAACTTAAGCAAGGTACTTAACTGCTCTGAGCTCTGGTTTCCTCATCTATAAAATGCGAGTGATATAATAACACCTGCTCCACAGGACTTTTGGAAGGATTAAATAAGATTAATAGTGAAGTAGGCACATAATAATTAACTCTCATTGTTAGAAAGGTAACTAAAATATTAAATAGCCAGCTCCAAACCATGCAGTCCCTGCCCTGATGAATCAGGTACCTGGCAAATGATGCGATGATGTGAATTTCACCCAAAAAGACAAACAAACCCATACACTGCTGCTTGTTTTCCATTGTCTGACATTGCTTTCCTTGGTCCAAAGGAAGCCTTCTGCATCAGATGCATGAAGGTGGAAGTGGAGTGGAAATAGAAGGATCAAAATAGAACAAAGCAGAGAACTGAAGTCAGGAGGGATGTGGGGCCTTGAGGAAGCCAGTGGTTCTGAGTCACATCTTTTTCCCATGTCACAGCCCCCTGGGTTCCCCCTAATGGAGGTCTCTCCTTCCCAGAGTTGAAAGGTCCTGTCCTCCAGGATGCTCTGGGCAGGGAGAGGCAAGGCCTGATTTAGAGGAGAAAGCTGGGTGGGCTGATAGGAGGAAAAACCAGCCTCAAAGGAGGGAAAGGTCCCCTAGCTGGGATGGCTGTGCCTCAATGCCCTTGTGCCCCCAGGCATCCTGATAAGATTCACTCATTTGTCATCAAATGATACTTGCAGAGGGGACCTCAGAGCTAGCATTCCCATCGCAGTGCCCTTCCGTACAGCAGACAAAAATTTCCCCAGGATCTGGCAGTCAGGATTGCAGCCCTGGGTTTCTTTCACTGCGGGTACTTAGCTCACTCCTGGGGCTCCCCAATACAGCCTCCTGTACCCCACCAAGAGTGGTCTCTCCTCCTCTCCCCACTGCTGGCTCCTCCTCTTCTCTGACGCAGCTCCTGCTGAGCTCCTCAAGGCCAAGCTGGCCTTACAGGAAAGAGAGAAGAAGGGAAGACTCAGGGCTGAGGAAGGGAAACATGAGGAGGGCAGGGAGCAGCAGAGGCTGACACCCTCAGAGCTGCAGACTCCCCTGCTCCCACCAAACTCATCCTCAGTACCCACCACCACCAGACCACAATCCACACATCACTGGGCCACAGACTCGCTCAAATAGCCATGGCCCTAAGGAAAGGATGCCGCCTGCACCTCCTCCTGGAGCAGGTCAATTAACATGGATGGAGAGAGCTGACAGGGTGAGGCACTGGGCTGGGCGCTGAGACCCAGAGGATGCAGAAGTTCTAGAGGAAAACAGATGATAAGTTCTCTGAAGGAGACATAAGCTGCAAGGGCTGTGGACCACAGAGGAGAGAAAAGATGAGGTCTGAGAGAAAGGTGTTAAAACTGCACAGGCAGGTGGTACACACACACACACACAGACCAGCCTCCAGGGGACCTGCTGGCTCCCATGGCCCTTGCTCAAGGCAGCCTCTCCATTTCCATCTGGGCCACCCACCAGGACCCACCAGTCTCTGGATGACCGGGTTCTCCTCTCATACCTCCACCTGCCCACCTACGTGGATTCCCCTCCTTGGGGTCACGCTATCTTCCAAAATGAGGAAAGCCAAACACCACAGACCAACTCCTGCCCGCTGAGAGGGACGGACAGCACTGCCAATGCTTTCCTGGAGAATATTAGAGAAAACATTCCTGTGTATGGCTCCCAACAGGGGGTTCGACGTGTGTAGTTCCTGTCTATACTGCAAAACTGCTACATTACTGGACGGAACTCTTGGATTTCAGTGTCTATACCTGGTTTGGTTAGGTTTGGTTTGGTTTGGTTCGGTTTGAGACAGGGTTTCACTACACAGTTCAGACTGGTCTAGAACTTAACTTTATAGACCAGGCTGGCCTTGAACTCACAGTGATCCTCCTGCCTCTGCCTCCTGAGAGTGCTGGAATTACCCAGCTTTATACCTTTTTCTTACAGATGATGCTCTCTTCCCCAAGAGTCACCTTGGGCTTCTTGGGAAGAGAATATGTACAATGAACCTAATTCCACACCCAGCATGTAAGGGGCAGTTAATGCATTTAATTATCCTCTTTGCCAGAGAGAGGCACAGCAGTTAGGTGATGTGGAGGAAGGTCACAGAGAATGGTTATTCTAACAAACGACTACCACATCCTGGCGTTGGCTTCCAAACCCCTGAGGGAGAATCACAATAAAATGTTCAGAAGTTGGGGATTCCTAAAGTCACTTAGGTTCTATCTAAAATCCTGTTTAACCTTAACCCTAACCCTAACCCTGACAATCCCAGCTAGAAGTTGTGGAAGAAGACAGACAATAAGTACTCTGGAGGAGACAGAAACTGGCTCAAGGGCTGTGGGTCAGCAGAAAACTGCAGCATTTTAGAGGAAGTACTTTGCAACCCTAACTCTAACATTCTGTATTTTACACTGCAAACACACCAGGGGAAACTTGTAAATTTTGAAAGTATTAAAATGATCATCTAAGGAACTGGCCCAGTACCCAAATGAGGAAATCAAAAGCAAGAAAAAGCAAAACTGACTACAACTAATTTTTGCTAGCTACTTCACAGTTCATTCCTGTAACAGGCAATTATTCCAGAAATGAAAGTTTTTTTAAAAAATTCTCTAGCAAATTTCCAATGATTTAAATATCTAAACTCACTGTCTACATGTATCTCTGTTTCTTCAAAAGCAGAAGGAAGGATGGAACAGAGAGATTATAATCTCTGGCTGGTGGCCCCAGGCCAGTGAACCTCCCAGCTCCTGCTCTGGGTGGGGCCACACCCCCATCAGGGCTGTATGCCTAACCCTGATAATCCCAGCCAGGGAACATTCCAAACCCCCATGGTGTGCCCTCTAAATATCAGCTACAGGGATTGGCCCCACTCCTGCTGTAATCTTGCTGTTATTTTACAGGCATGTTCTAAAAGCTTAAAAATCTAGAAATCACAATGAACAGGCCACTCCTGTGATGTTCAGATACAGAGCTCTGTGACAAGGTGAATGCCCCCTAGCACTTTCAGGGTCCAGACACCTCGGAAGATACTCTGCTCACACACTTACACAGTGCTGTGGGCACGCACGCAAGGCATGAGGCACTGTTTTAAGCATAAAGAATAAGGATTGGAAAGGCTTCATTTACGGTGGAGAAGTTGGGCTGTGTATGTGTGTGTGTGTGTTTTAATCTGTGCAGGAAGAATCAATAATCTTCTTGCATTAACACCTAAATAAAACCAAAATAATCCTGAGATTTGGCTAAAACCAAATTAATCCCTAGGAGAAATCTGTTGTGGGGGAGTCATGTAGGGGTGGGAATCGCCACAAGGACCAGTTGAACAGAATCAACTGGAGCGCTGGTCTTGCAGGGACCTCTGCCCCTTTACCCTAGAATCCAGCTGTTTCTTTGTCCTGCTCCACTAGCCATCAATGTCACTTCCACAGGGTCAAACTCAGCAAGCTCATCTCACCAAGGCTGGCAGATGAGTGTTTGTTTGGGTTGGAAAGAGTTACTTCTGAACTCTCTAGACTACTCTTTCTCCACTGCCAAGAATAGTTTAGAGCTTGAGCACTAACAACAATCAATAATAAAATGATCCCGAAACAGCCAAAACATACTTACTCATAAATACTGTCAAATGCTACACTGGCAAGTTCTAATAAAGAAAAGGGAACACACACACACACACACTCTCCAACTCAGAAGGCCAAAGAACTGGCTTCTTTAAAATGATTGTTTTTATCCAACTAAATCATAGGATTCTCCCAAAGTAATTTCACTATTCTTCCCCAGGGAAACCTTTGCCTCCTCGCCCAAAAAAAAAGTGGGGGTGGGGGGTACTTCAGTACCTTGCAACCAGAAACACAGAGTATGACTTCAGCAGACAAAAAACTAGTATAGATATGGAAGTTTTAAAAAATTCTGACTTCTTTTCCTTTCTTTTCAGTGTTTTAACCTATTGTTTCTCTTTCATATTTTATTTCATTGACAGAACTTCCAGAAAAATACTGAACAGTACTTATAGTCCTATGTGCGCATCTCTGTCTTATTTCTGAATTTTTGATGTTACACCTTTTGTTGTCTTTCTCACTGAAAATTTTGTTAAAGGTGGTGTATATTTATAGCTTGCAAAGTTCTGTATTTTAGTGGGGGAAAAAAGAAAACAATGCAAATGTTCAGAAAGCACAAAACACAGGGGAAGTACAATAAGCTTGTCACCTTACACACTTCTAACACCAGCCTGGCTACGCCAACTTCAAAGAACCAAACAACAACCCAAATGAGTTCAAGGTCCTCTGTGGCAGCAAACCTTCTATTCACATGCACACATTCAGCCTCTGTGGATGGGTAAATAAATTCATCATGGCCACGTGCCTGCTAAGAACTTCACGACAGAAGCTAGGACACCACGTTTAAAAGGTTTTATTTGTCACCTGCTGTGCAACAGAAACGTACACTGGTGTGATGAAGTTGTCTGGAATGTGGATATATTCCTCATTCTTTTAACTAACAGTTCTTTGCAAGCACTCACAATCTTAAAATTGCATGAGCCAATTATAAAGAGATCAAATGGTGGAATCAAAGATGCGGACTAGCCTGCTCTTTTCATGCCTCTTTAAAAAAATTTAAAAGGCAAGTCGACTTGAAGCTGGTAAATATAACGGGAAGAAAAATTCACCATTCGTTATACTCATATAAATGAAAACTGTCAATTTAAAGGTTCAAGAGCCAGTAGAGGACTTCATAGATACACGAAGTAGAGCAGGAGGAGCTGGCGGCCAGTGCTGGCTCCAGCCTGAACTTGCCCTCTTTCCTCTGTCTCCTCCACCTTCTTTCAGGCGACTCAAATCCTGCAGATGACGACAGGGCCAATAATGTTTTACAGAGGGTACTGCAGGCACACCGGGTCTGACTGACACAAACACCCCTGCTTAGGTTACAACCGGCCACCTAGTGCCACTGTATCTTCTGGTTGTCCAGTTACTCATCTATTTTTAAACGTTCCAATATGATCTTATCTAATTGGCACGTATAATTTGATCGCTTTATTTCCATAACTAAACATTGCTAAAGTACATGGCCAGGTACAAGTTATAGTTACAGGATATGTACACAGGCAGGACAGTGCTACAGTTAGTTTTTTGTTTAAAAAAAAAAAAAACAATCACAGGACCTGGGCTTTCTCAGCATAACAAGGAAATGGAGGGCGTTGTGTTGAGTTGTTTTATTCTGTGTTGTTTTGCACCAGAGACTGAACTCAGGGGTCTCATGCATGCTAGGTAAGCACTTTACCCTTCAGTGACACCCCCAGCTTGGACACTGAGTTACCTGTTTTTTAAGGAGCAGTCACTGACTGTAGGAAACCTGGGATCTACCTTCTGTGTTGGTTTATAAGGCCCTTTCCAAGGTCTTGAGTTTTGGATCCTGCTTTCAACTACAGCATTTGGAAACTTCCTGATCCAATTTTTAAGAAGAAATTGCTTTTCTAATGCCTTTAAATTCTAGCACAAGTGTTCCAACAGTAAAGGACGCCTTTCAACAAATGGTGTCTGTGCATAGATGTACCCACTGCACTGTGGCACTGCGCTACAAAGCCAGCTCTACAAACACCCAGACCCAAACAGAGGAAACTGAACCCAAGGCCTTCACACTGAGCTACATTCCCAGCTCTTTTTATTGTTTTTGTTTTTGTTTTTGTTTTTTTTTAGACAGGGTCTCACTAAATTGCTCATTTGCCTGAGCTGGGCTGGAATGTGGGATCCTCCTGCCTCAGCTTCACAAAGTGCTGGCATAACAGGTGTGTACCACCCCCACCTGCCTGAAAGTGACTCCTTACATTCTGGTAAGTGCTGGTTAAGACACGAACAAAGTGCTATGAGGATTGGACGGCTGCGCCCAACCATGTTGGAGAAGGGGAAGGAAAGTATGAGGAGAAAGAACAGGGGGTCCCCCAAGGCAAACTGTAATCCAGAACTCCAAAGAAACACAGGATTTATGTAGGGCCAGGTTCCATGGGGAGAGGGGAGAGAAGGAAAATGTTAGAAGCAGAGAACAAATAAGTCCTGTGATTCATGGGTAAGGGGGCTGAGGGACAAAATGAAGGGAGCAGAGTCGACCCCAAAACACAGTCTGACCTGGCCCCTGGGCCACCACACCCAGCGCATAAACAAGGCGGCAAAGGCCTGACCTTCCAGACCAGCAGCTGTCCAGAGGTGCACAGCGCCAGGCTGCTGCTTCCCAAACCTGCCCTGTGGCCCAGGCTTAATCTCCTGGAGGCCTATTTCAGAGTATTTAAGAGCCAAATGGCCTCAATCCTCAGTCCCATCATCACATCTCCTTCCCATGAGGTCACAGAGGGCAGTGCCCACCCCAGCACTCGCCTGGCTGAGCACTGAGACTGGGAGTGAGAACTGAACGGGACACTAGCAGGATTCGCCAGGCTACAGGCACAGGCGGGTGGCTCACCTGTTTCTGGACCCTTCTCAGCCACCCAAGGCACAGAACGCTCAGGACAGAGCTCCACAGCCTGAGCTCAGGTTCATTCCGCTGACAATCTCACAGGCCGGCACGATGGCCAACAGGAGGCTGTCGGCAAGAAACTCCACCAGCGGTAAGAGTTGACTGACTCTCTGGCACTCAGAGGATGTTCCCCAATCATTCCATTCCTCCTGAACCACACCTTGGGAAGGTCTCCCAGGGGTCACAGCCCTATCTCTCTACAGAGAAGAGGAACAGGGAAGTCGAGGACGAGTCCAGGAATACGCACAGATACCTACCAGCCACTTCTCGGACCGTGCTTTAGTTATTACAGTTTCCCCCAAACAACCAGTTCTTGATTATCTATGGAGAGTTTATGTAAGACATGTTCAAAACTGGGGAGGGGCTAGCTTCATTCTGCAGCACTCAATGAGCACAAAGACCTGAGTTCAATCCCCAGTGCTACAAGGCACGGAGGTGGAGGTGCGAGATACTCTCTCAGGGCATTGTGGAGTAACCTGACCTAAACAGTTCAGCTTACTTCAGGGTATATGCAAACATTTTTAATAAAAGTGATAAAAGTAGTATCAAGCACCAGCAGCAATTCCATTAACACTGAGAAGCGACCATGTGCCAAGCACCCTGAGAAGCATGTGACATGCACTATTTCACTTAATTCTCCCAGCAAACAAGACAGTAGGGAGTACTATGACCTTACAGATAAGAAAACGATGGTCCAGACAGCTTCTCTAGCTTATCTAAGGTTAATGCAAGCCATGTGACACGAAAAAAACCTGTACCCTCAACATCAAAAGCCATTCACGAGGACACCACTGTTAGACACGCAGCAAGCTGCAATAAAACCATATCACATACCTCCGAGTCAAAGCATAAAGAGATTTTGGATCGTTGGCCACACTGGATGAAATAATGTACACCCTAAATGAGCCTGCCACACAAATGGACCCCCGTCTGTGTACACGCCCGCGTTTTCTTTAAGCATTTCAGATAAAAACTGAAGTCAAAGTTGTTATTATTGTCATTATAACAACTCTCCATTTGTGTTGCTGCTCTGTGACTATTTTCAGATACACTATCATCTTCCTGTTTGTTTAGCAAATTTCAAAGGAGGATCAAATATCTCAGGTAGTCCTCAACAACTTGATAAAGGAATCTGAGATTATTAAGGCCATTTACAGCCACAAAAACACTGCAAGGCTAAGGACTTGCTCTAGGGAATCACGATCACCACGAACCAGTATTCAAACCCGGGTGTCCTGAATTGTCAACGTGGGAAAACCCAGCCTGCCAGAAATATCTCCCAATACGTGCACAGGGTTACAAGTCCATGACCTAGAAGATCTTTACAGGGCCAGGTGCTGATGTTCCCATACCTGAATCCAGGCTAGGCTGAGACAAACCAAATCCCAAATGGCGGGACAACTGGTATACATCTGTGCCAATACAAACATTCTCCTCCCCTGCAGATGGGGTCCATGGTTTCAGAATTCACTTGCCAGGAAGAAAGTTCCTCAACTGTGTTCCTTCGTGTGTTATTGTCAAGAAACTTTTAAAGGGGATAAGCAGGGAAAGAGCTTAGATGTGTTGTAAAATGAGTGAGAGAAAGCCCAAGCACAATGTTCCTTTGGAATTATCTGCACTGGATTGATTGGACAAAAATGACAGCCCTCAATCACATCCAACTCTTGGGACAGGGTTTCCATGGCCTGTGGGGCCCCACATACCATAGAGATGACAGGATTGACATTTCTGATAAGTCCAGTCCTTGTAGGTACAAAATCAGTACTTACAAGTGTCCACGTAAGGCACTGTTATCGACCTTACGAGAGACCACAGAAAGAAACGGATGCAAGGTGATCAAAATATACGGTGAATGCTTGTGATATTTTAAAATTTTAAAATATTACAGAAAAGAACACCTTGCCACTAATCCCTTTCAGATCAAACACATGTATCCCACCACTCTTGCAACTTCTGAATCTTTCCAGGATATGGTCGAAAATGTGACTGCCGCTGCCACGTGTCATCCAATAGAAATGTAGGCACATAAAAACACTATGGTGCATCTTCATCCTTTTTTTTTTTTTATAAGATCTGACATCATGTGACTTCTGGTTCTTCCCCAAAGTCAAACTCACCACGAAAGAGAAACATTTTGAACTGATTCAGGAGATGAAGGCAGTCATAGCAGTGCAACCAAAAATACTCAACGAAAGAAGAGAGAAGGAGTGGAGAGGTTTTATCCTCCTGGCTTCCTCCATCGGGGATGTTAGCTGCATTTGCTATCCAAGGTCGTGGCCCTTACTGAGCACCCAGAAGCTCAGCCACCTTCCCTCCAGATTCCAGGACCTGTTCCTTTACTCTGTCACACCTAGGGGGATAAAAGTTTCCTGGTGCTGTCAGTAACATCTTTTCCCAGGGCAGGAATGCCATGACCTGCGCCCGCTGCTATGAACTAGTCCCTTACCAAACACTCCTCAGTTACTTCACTTTGATGTGCCATCTGTCTCCTGCTAGAACCGGGAGTGACAAACTTAAAAACAGAACTGATGACCCTAGAATGTTACTCTTAGACTCTACATTAACAATATGTACATTATAGTTCCTTTACAATTTTTGCAAGTCATAGGCAGAATAAAAAAAATATACAGGCCATCAGTGTTTCCATAATAAGTTACTACAGTACTGCATACCTTGAAGGAACAGAATTTGTCTTCTTAAAAAGTGAAGTAAGTTTTGAAATATGGAAACTCAATTACGGAATTAGAGAAGTATGCTGTTACTAAAAATACTCTGCAGAATTCCTTTCCAAGTGCATCATCAATGATTACTATGTTTCAGAATCACTGGAACCACATTGAAAAAGTACAAATAAGACAGCAGGGTAGGGGAGGTTTCCAACCTGACAAAGCTTGATTGAAACGACATCCTATCTGAAACACTGTACAGGCCTGGCATTGACTAGATGGTATGAATTCACCTGTTCTAACAGGAACACCATGCAAACTTTATAAGAACTTAACCACTGATCTCATTCTGAAGATCACTGGTGCTTTGTGCTAGGCCAGGGTAACCCACACAAAATTAAAAAAAGAAAAGAAAAGAAGATTGAAGTTTCTAATTTACATACTATAAATGGCCTCATGAGATTAAAAAAAAAATCTCCAAGGATACAATGGGAGGGGGAGTGGCATAACACAAATTGATATTCTTTAATCACCAAAGAAACTATTCAAATCCAGTGTCAATATTACCATGTTACAAACAAAATTTTAAAAGGCTTTTAACAAATTAAATATGAGCCATGTTTGCATATATATATATATATTTTATTTATTTATTTATTTATTTTTTGCTACACTGAAAGCTTTCAATCAGGGCTCTGTAACAAGGCTGCAACACATTCTCCGCCCCCAAATGATCAAGCGCAGGCTTATCCCAGGCTTCCAGTGAAACCCAGTTTCCTGTGGTGAGGAGTTCATTAATTTCCCAGGGTCCAGCCTGTTGGTACAGGTCCTGGAGTTACAGCATTTTAGAGGAAATATTTTGCAACAGGTGTTGAGGGAGGGAACCCATAGGCAAGAATGTCTTTCTCTTGGGAAACCAAGATCTGAATACAACAGCTTCAGCCCTCTCTAGCTAGAGCCTTCCTATGCAGCACACTGCAAAGGTGTAATTCCACACTTGTTTGTGTGGCTATTCGGTTCGTATCTATCTCCTTAGCCAATACATAAGCACTGTGAAAGTAAGAGCTCCTTCCATTTTTGCTCATGGCCCTCGGTCAGTATGCCCAGGGCCCTACCAAGTAGTAGATTCTTAAGGGATTTGCAAATCACTTAAATCACACTTTCCACAGAAGGACTGAGGAAAAAAATGAAAGCCTGGTATTTCGCTACATCTACTTTTTCATAAAGTTTTGACTTTGGAACTTCTAATTGTCTCATGATTCCAATAATAAATTAAGTCAAAGGTTAAGAAATACAAATTAAAACAAGATATGATTACATGCTCACTGGAATGGCTAAAATTAAAAGCACTGACAACACCAAGTGTTGGTTAGATGGTAAAGCAATGAACACTTACAAATTGTTGACAAAAATGTAAACTACTACAACAATTTTGGAAACCAGTTTGGCAGTTTATTCTTATAAAGTTAAACATACATTCATTATGCAACCTGCCAATCCCACTCCTAAACATTTCCTCAAGAAAAATGATGTCATGCACAAAGACTTGTACAAGAATGCTCCAATTGGCTTTATTCATAATATCCAAAAACTGGAAAGAATCCATAGCCCCCACCAACAGGTTCCTGAATAAACTCACTGTGGTATGTCCATAAAATGGAATACTACTCAGCAATGAAAAAGAATGAAGTACTGGTTCACAAAGTAACATTTTTTGTGGGCGTGGTCACACACAGCTATAATCCCAGTCTGGGAAGAGGTGGTGAGGCAGGAGGATCCCTGCAAATTCAGGGTTAGCCTGGGCTACATAGTCACTTGAAAGCCAGCCTGAACTACATAGTGAAACTTTGTCTCACTGCCATCCCTCCAGTAACATTTTTGATTCTTGAAAATAATGTGCAGAGAAAGCAAACCTAGACATAAAAGTGTATTATTCTATAATTTTGTTAATATGAAATTCTAGAAAGATAAAATCAATCTATAAAGAAGTTACATTTGTAGTTGCCTGAGGGCTTAGGTGGAGATTGAGGAGAATGATTAAACACAGACTCCAGGAAATTTTTGTGATGAAAATGTCCTGCATCTTGACTATAGTAGTTTTTACACGTAATCATCAAAATATGTTCTAAGAGTATACTTAATTATATATAAATTATGTCTCTATAAAGTTGATTTTACAAAAACACATACATTTAGCTTTTTTTTTTTTTTTTTTGGTGGCACTGGGGATTGAACTCACAACCTTGCACCTGTCAGACAGATGCTTAAGTCACTGAGCCAAACTTCCAGCCCTACATTTAGGATTTTTAAAAAGCATGCATCCTAACTAGGGATGTAAACTGGCAATATTATCTGAAGTTAAAAGAATGTTTTTATACAGCGTTTGCACATCATTTAAAGGCTAAAGGGAACATGTTCAAAGGGCATAAAAGATAGTTTGAGGGCTGGGGATTTAGCTCAGCGGCATAAGCGCCAGCCTGGCAAGCGCAAGATCATGAGTTCAATCCCTGGTACCAACAAAAAAAAAAGTTTGAAAGGGTCTCATGGACCAAATGTGGGGTAATTTAGACATCAGAACAAAGACACAGAACAATGATCCTAAAACACTGATTAAACAAAACCCTGTAAGTCCATAGTGATAGTCACAGAGACGGATTTGTTGGCCTCCATTAGAAGTAATTATTGCACCAATCTTTTTCTATAAAAACTTCTCATTACAATTACTTTTTAGGAACTATTGAATGGTAAGAGAAAAGTCACCATTTACAATCTCCACTGAAATAATCCAGGCAAGAATCACCAGCGGGCACACACGTGGGATCAGAGTCTCCCCAAGACTGTCTGCTAAGTGCAAAAGGAAAAGTGCACCTTCCAATGGGGAGACCTCCCTTCACCACCTCAGGCCACTGATCAATAACTAGGGACAAGCTGGTGGGAGGTGGAGTTTACCCAGCACCCAGAACTGCCTGGCAACTACTGAAACAAGCTGGATCCTGAACAAGCATTTGGATCTGACTTTCAGAAGACATAGGGACAAGCTGAACAATACCACAAGAAAATAATCACCCAAATTCAGGATGCAGGGAAATCCTACATTATGTATGCATGTATATATCGACTGGCAGTACTGGGCACTGAACCCAGGGTCTTCTTGCTAAGAATCTATATCCCTTGCCCTTCTTTATTTTTTCATTTTGAGGTAGGGTCTCACTTAAGTTGCTAAATTGCTCAGGCTGGGCTCAAACTTGTGATTATTTTGTCTCAGCCTCCCAGAGTGCTGGGATGATAGGCATGCTCCACTACACCCAGCTTCAGGGGAAAAAAAAAAATTAATTAATGTAATAAGAGGGATGGGAAGAGTATACCAGACTAAAAAGAATGAAGAAGGATAAAAAAAAAAAGTTACAGTGCCTTACCTTCTTTGAACCTTTGTTTTAAAATAAAAATCAAGTTATTAAACACCTTGAAGAACATCTGTAGAAATCTGAATATAAACTAAATAGATGCCTTATGGAATTATTTCAGCTTTTCTTGGGTATAAGAGTTGCACCATAGTCATACAGAAGAATGCTTTTATTCCTGAAATTTATGCAAAATTTTTAAGGGTAAAATGTCATTTTTGCAACCTTCCGGTATGTCTGACTTTTTCCATAATAAAAAAATGAGAAAGGAAAACAAGCAGGAATACATAACCACTCCCTGTAAAGCTTTATCCCAGACAGAACCAACACCCTACCTATTAGTCTACATATCCTCACAGGTGTGATGGAATGGATCGTCCTAACCACACCACCATCCCAATCCATCTGCTGAAGTCCTAACCCCCCGGGGTTTCAGAACATGACTGTAGTAATTTATTTAGAAATAAAGTCTTACAGAGGTAATGAAGTGAAAATGAGGCCATCAGTGAAGGTCCTGATCCAATACGATCTTGCCCTTATAGGAAGAGATCATTTGGACACAGCGGGAAGACCGTGTGCAGACACCGTGAGACAGTAGTCAAGGAGAGAGGTCAGAAAGAAACCAGCACTGACACCTTGATCTCAGACTTCTAGCCTTCAGGATTCTGCATAAGTAAATTTTGCTGTTGAAATCACCAGGCTATGGTACACTGTTTTGGTGGCCCCAGCCAACTAATATCACAGAAACGATTTCCAGGAGAAAGAGGAAGACTGGTCCCCAAACACAAATGCAGGAAGAGCCGCTGCTCCCTTGTGCACATTATCCACTCACTGATAAGGAAAATCAAGAACTCTAGGATGTCGCGCATGAGTGCAGGGTGTGGGAGCTGAGCAAGCTACCCGGAATGACTTCCCGTTTGCAGTGTCAGCTGGGAATACCCAGACTTGCTGGAATTGCAGGTTCTCTCTTCCACGCACCCACAGGACTGATTCTCTCAGAGCCGGACATGTCTGGGGACATCCCTAGCAGCCTTGGTGTTATCCTGGGAGAGACACTTAAAACACACAAATCTGCCTGCTGCATGTGATCAGACTTTGGATTTTTTACAGCTGACCTGCAAGGTTTCAAGTATATTAAAGTCATTTCTCCTTGAAATAAAAGAAATATGCTCATGCTTATCATCATGAGAAGGGACACTTTAAATTTTTCCTTAATAGTTTTTCTACTTTTTCAGAATGAAAAAAAAAAAAAGCAAATAAAACTGGATAGAAAGGCAAAGAAAGTGAGATCTCATCAGATGTCTTTCCTCATATTACTTGAATCACATCCTGTTATGGGACCAGTGAGTCAATTCCACAGTCTCAGAATGTGAGTGCTAGGAAGGGTCTCGGAGAGCTCCCAGTTGGCTTTCCTCATTTGACAAAGGAACCAACCTTAGCTGGAAGGAGTTTATCCAAGAGCGCAAGGCTATTGGTCTGGCCCAACAGCAAAGAATGACTGTTCCAGAGTGCGATAAACCACACAATAAACTACTGAGTTTTAGTAAGAAGGGGAATCCCCACAACAAGCTTAACTCAAATACAGAAGGCACTTTTTCCCACATCACTGACTTTATCCTTTGCAGATGACTAAGGCCTCTCTTTGTAGTCTTATCCCTGCTATGGCCCTATTTTCCTGGCACACCAAGCTTGTGATGGTTTGGATCTTAAATGTCCCCCAAAGCCCATGTGTCAAAGGCTTGGTCCCCAGAATGGAACTCTTTCAAGGTTGGTCCTGATGAGGGGGTCTTCAGGTCACTGGGAACATGGGACCCTAGAAGGGGATTGTGGGGTCCTCCTCCCTTCCTCTCTCTCAATTTCACTTTCTGGCCATAAGGTAAAGCATCTGGATCTGCCAAGTGCTCTAGCCATGATGTGCTGCCTCGTCACAGTCCCAAAGCAACCGAGCTAACTGAGCACCAACTGAAAGCTCCAAAACTGTGAGCCAAGATGAACCTTTCCTATTTGTAAGGTCATTTGCTCAGGTTTTGTTTTCTTATACTGAAGGAAAGTTTACTTATAAGCCTCAATTCTCTTCCATGTTACAGTCAAAAAGCAGCCAATTTGCCAACTTCCCTAAGGACAAAATTCAGGTGGTGCTCTGTGGTGACAGTGCCAACCAGTGGACTCACAAGTTTGTCCTCCTGCTGTGCCCACCCATGAGGGTGATTCGAACTACTCTTATGAGTCCTACCCCATGAGCAGGTGAACACCTGCTCCACACTAGATGTGCTGAGAATACACACCAGGATGTCACCCCCGCATAAAAAGTGGTATTGATGGCATCATCAACCTCATGGACCATAGACAAAGCCCAGGTCACATTCAAAGTCGACACTGCAATGCTCACCCATGAGAATCCCAGAGTAAAACTAGCCCTGATATGTCCAGAGCTCTACATGACAAACTACAACCAAACGCAATGCCACAAGAGGGAAGACTCCTTCTAAAAGAGTCACTGCAAAGATACCTGATCTGCCACTCTCAGATACTATTGATGAATAGCAATAATCATACTCTACTGTGGACTATATGCTCCCAGGATTCCTGAGGTGATTCTTGGAATGATTATGCCTCCACCTTCCTAAGACTACAATTGTATGGACAATAGATTTGCTTTTAATTTCATAAAGCACTTCCAAAAACATCTGGGGCCATGACCATTACAGCCATCTCCATCTAACTCCACTGCTGCCCATACCCGGGGAAGCATGTAGCCAAGCGCAGCAGCCCAGCTCTTGAGTTCAGGAAACGCCTTGAGAGGTATGCATGAGTGAATGCAATGCCAGCACTGGCCAGCCCTGCACTGTCCTCTCAACTCTCCCCAAAATTCTGCCTGCTCCCTCTGCAGACCACACACCCCTTGACTATATCAGTCATTCTCTCTAGGTGACCCTTAGAGAAACCGAGTTTATCATGGTCAGATCACCACCCAACGCCTTCCCCAGCAGCCCACCCAAGCGAATTCCTTTTGCTCCCTACCATTCTCCCCTCCTGCTCCCTACCATGCAGGTGCTCCCACTCCCCTCTCCTCTAAGCAGACTCACACTCCTCTTCCTCATCTGCCCTCCCTCCCACCGCCCAACAACCAACAGGGTCTATGGCACCCATCTCCAAGACAGCAGGCCTGATGTTGCCTGCCCCTTCCTACTGCTGCCAATCCAACCACCCTGGACTCTTCGCACGTCACCCACTCCCTCTTCCTGATGCCCCAATCATCACTCCCACCACCTTCCATTCCTTGCCATGATCCAAGCCTTCAACAGGTCCACATTGTAGAAGGAAAGCTCCTAACTCTTAGACCTAGAGGTCAAGCCCTTCACCACACAGCAAATTTCCCATCTTCCTGACCTTATCTCATGCCAGCCCCTTCCCCAGCTTTCCATGTTCAACATTCCACCAGGTTCCTCTCCGAACACATCTGTGCCCATCAGCATCCAACTCAAGCCACTGTCCTGACACAAGTGTCCTTCAAGGTGCACCAGGAGACAAGTGGGCTTCGCATATGAAGGATCTCAGTTCAGATTCTGCTCTGCTGCTTCCTGGCTGTGACCTGAGACATGTGACCTCAGTCTCCCTGAGCATCCGTTTCCTTGGGTATAAAAGGCAACGAGTAATCACCCACTTTGAAGGGTGCTCAGAGCAGTAAAATCCATGAGAAACCCCTAACAGAAGGGCTGGGGTTTGAGGCCAAGAAAACGTGGGCAGACTCTTGAAGGTCACCTTGATCAAGAACCAATAAGGGACAGTGGGGAGACTCATGGCCAGAAGGAAGGGTGCCCCGTTGAGTCCAGAGTAGGGGAAGCAGGGAACACACTGTCTAGCAGCCCCTGTCCAACACCCTTGCCTCAAAACTCTATTGCTTGGAACAGTTTTGTATTTTTTTTTCTTTCTTTGTCTTTTTTGGCTACAGTCAGTACCATCTGTGAATTATACTGCAGAAGCCAGGTTCTCAATAATTTGAGTTAGACCTCGGGGATCCTGAACTAAACATATGTCCCACAAAAACAGAAAGTCATTCATATGCTTTTACCTACTAACTGGAGAAAGAGGCTTTTCATCGAAGTCTACATTTTTAAGAACAGAGAAATGTCAGGTTGTTTCCATGACATGTGACATGGCAACGATGTCGCCTAACACATCAGGCTTTTCCAAACAGCCATGAGGAGAGACATACTAGCTCCAGAGAGAGTAAATACGATGGGTGGTTTTTAAATAAAAATTTGCCATGAGTGTGCTAATTTCCTAGAGCTTCCATAACAGATAACTACAAAGAGGTTTCCCTCTCACAGGCTGGAAATCTGAAATCAAGGAGCTGACAGGCTTGCCCCTCTTCCCAGCTCCTCGCAGCTCCCCACAGTCTGTGTCATGCCTCAGTTGCAGCTGTGTTACTTACATCTCTGCCTCCATGGACATGTGGTCTTCTGCCTGGGTCTGTGTTTCTGCTCCAGTCACTGGATTCAGGGCCCCGTTCAACATCACATGACTTCATCTAAACTAATGATACCTGCCAAGACCTTACCTGGAAATAAGGGAACATTCTAAGCCTCCAGGTGGATATGAATTGGGGAAGGGGAGGAGTTCTTCAGCTGACTATGGCGATGATTGAAGAAAATCAGAGAAATTTCCGCAATCATTAGAACTGCAAGAGCCTCAAACTGGTCTTCTGCACAGGTATTAAATATGTATTTTCTCTGACACCAACGCCAATAAAGCGGTCGTGGACTGCAAGCATCACCAGCAATGGCTGGTGAGGGTCAGGGAACACGGACTTGAGATGAATTCTACCTTTCCACTTCAACACACTCAGCTGGCAGAAGAGGAAACACCCGCGAAACGTTCAAGCTATACCTCTAGTTAGCGGAAGACTCAGGACCGGACTTCATGTCTCCTAGTCCAAACCTGACACCCAGCTCTGCCACAGACACGAGATGCTTAATATCCTGACTTCTTTCATACACACAATTTGGTTCCACAAACTGGAAAACCATCAGCCCCGTGTCTACCATCATACCAGAAGTGACCCCTAGTAACTCCTAGTTTAGCTGCAAAAGACAACAGCAAGAACCGCATGGGAACAGAGACAAAGAAAAACCCAGGCTATGGTTTCACTGAAAAGGACCCAGCCCAATCTGGGTGGAAGTGTAACGAAAAACTTCTGGGAAGAAATCACTGTTGTCAATGTTTAAAGGAACAGAGAGTAAGGTCATGACTATCATTTCCTGAATTAGTTGTAATGTGTGTGTAAATATATACAGCTTCAGGTTCCATGGAGAAACAACCCTGCAATGAATTCTTTTTAGAAACTAGTACCTAAGGATGTCCTCTCTCCTGAGCTGGGATTTTGCCAGGGAAGCAGAATTATATATCCTGCTGAGTTTCCATTTTTGCCTTGGCTGTCAGAGTACTCAATTTCAAAAAACAGATTAGTTTAAGAAGTTGAAACATTTGCTTTCCCCTCTCTCTACAGATTTCAGCCACTGACTGCAATATATAAGTCTTGTGATAAGCCTCACTAAAAGGAGATGGGCTGTACATTACGAACACATTAATAAGGAATATTGGTCAAGGTTTACATACAGGGCCCTGGAAGTCTAAACGTTTTAACTGTATCATCCTGAACTTCAGTTAGATTGCTCATGGCTTTTTTTCAAAAGCTCAAATCCATCAACTTCTGAGAAAAAAAGGGGCGCTAATTCATGACTAATCAAACTGCATCCCAAGACAGGGTAGAAATTTCTCTCCAGAAGACAAAAGCTGGGGCGGGGGTAGGGGAGAGTAACATTTTCCCTGGTCTCTTAAATTTAGCTCTAAGAGGGAGAAGAAAGCGTAGGAGAACGCCAACAAGAGTAGAATGCTTATTCGGGGAACAATCTGACTTTACGCAATAAGAGAGGAAGGGAAGGGAAGGCTGATACGCTCAGGAGCTCTGATACCCAGCGACTGAAAACCAGAGTCTCCTTTTCTGTCCTCCGCTCAGCGAGTTCCCGAGAGGCTCAAGGTGCAAATGCCCTCATCCCTGGCACCCGCGGAGCAGGGAAGCGTGGGTGAAAGCTTTCATTCTCAGCCCATTCTTAGGAGATTTAAGTGTTTGGAGGGAAATAACCACAAATTATAATTTTTAATTGTTTCTGATGAATTTAACACTTGCTATGTGCTACTGGAGACACAATATAAGGTAAGGTGTCTCCTGGGACATCAAGAAGTACATCACCTGCTCCCGGGTGATACACACGGCCTCCCAGCCCACAGGACTGACCTCCCCTGTCACAGAAGTGTGCACAGTACCACTCTAGGAGGTGTCGCTTCTCAAAGGCCGTGACAGGAAGTTATGCTTCTAGTCCCAGGACTGCTAGACTCCGGGGACCTCAGCACTTTACTGAATCAATCTTCTGAAGTGGTCATCAGAACCAAAAGCTCAGACATGTAAGACTAGAAGAGATACTGTCCAACACATAGTAGGTGTCCAGTCAAAATCGGCTCTACAAACTGTTACCTAATTACAGCAAAAGTAAAGCTCACTGTATTAGTTGGCGCAGGCTACCGTAACGAAATGTTAAGAGATTGGGGAGCTTACAGGAGGGACACTTTTTTCTCCCAGACATAGTCTACAAAGCCCAAGATCAAGGTGCTGGCAGATCTGGCTCCTGATGAGGACTCTTATCCTGGCATGAAGACAGCTAGAGTGTGTGTGCAGGGAGAGAGAACCCTCTCTCTTCCACCCTTTACAAGAAAAACGACCTCCTCCTCTTCTAAGACCACCAACCCAGTCGGTTTAAGGTCCCATCCCATGGCCCCATGCAACCTTCATTCTAAACACCCCATCTCCAGTGACAGTCACATTGGAGGTGAGGGCCTCAGGATACAGATTTGAGAGAGACACAATTCAGTGCATAACACCAAGACGAAGGAAATGACATCAGTATGACATTTCCTGAGTGTGCTCTCATCCAGGTATTGCACTATCTCATTTAAGCCTTAAGCAACCAGGTGAGTTATTATTAGTCTCATATCACAGATGAGGAAGCAGAGGTCCTTAACAGATATTATCTTGCCAAAGGACAGACCCATAGCCAGCAAGTGGTGACATGAAGATTCAGACCTAGGTCTGTGACTCCAGCCTCAAATTCCTAAAAATCATCTGCACTGCTCCTTATTCCATTAGTGGCAGACTTTATGGTAAAGTGTATTATAAACTGCATGACAGACTATAAATGCCAAGGGCTGGAGAGAGATTAATAAAATCAGAAGCAGATTAGATTAAGGAGATGGGCTTCTAAATGGAGCCCTTAAGAGCGAGTGGGCTTGGGGTTTACAGAAAGGAGAGGGGCCCAGGTAGAGGAAGCAGGAAGAGGGGACCATGCATGGTGGCCTTGGTAGCACAGGGCAGGACCCACTTGCACGTAGAAGCAGGCACCTATGGAGAAGCAGTGCGGAGTAACGCAGCTAATGATAACAGCAGGCTCTGAAGAGACTGGGAAGTCAGGGAGGAGCCAGGAACCCACTTCTGTGGTTGGCACTGACCAGCGAGGAGGCCTGAGCAGAAGGTACAGCCGCAATAGCGTCCACAGATCAGAGGATGGAGCCCGAGGGCGGGGAAGGCTATCCTGGTCACTCAGGGATGGAGGGATGGCGCGGCCACCAGTGATGTGCTGGGTTAGAAGCTGGGGCTCCACACTGGTGAAAAGGCCGGGAGAATGGGGGTGCCGCACACTTTCCAGGCAGAACATTGGGAGCCCCTCCCCAGTTTAAGGCACTGTCCTCCACTCTGGGAAACAATGACCAGGAATCCCGCATTTAGAGCAGACAGATGGCAACAAGAAAAGGCACAAACAGCAGGGGGAAAGCCCCTCTGGGGCGCAGTGGGAGGGCTGGCGTGGTGGCACACTTCTACAATCCCAGCACTCTGGAGGCTGAGGCGGAAGGATCACAAGCTCCAGCCCAGCAAGAGTGACTCAGTGATTTAGTGAGAGCCTGTTTCAAATTTTAAAAATAGAAAGAAAGAAAGATAGAAAGCAAGAAAGCCAACAAGCAAAACAAGAGCTGGGGATATAGCTCAGTGCAAAAGCCCCGGGTTCAAGGCCCTGTACTGGGGTTGCAGGTAGGCAGAATGAGATGCCTAAGGGGCCAAAAGTGAAACCTTAGATAGGGGAGACCCGATGACACGGGATGGACGCCAGACACAGTGCAGGGTACACGGCTGTCACCAGCAGCCGCCCAGTGCTTGCAGAACACTGGCCCCAGACAGTGCTGGGCCACCAAGTGGTGCCCACCAATGGATCCCAGAGAAACGGGAGGTCCGAAGTCATGAGATCCAGACAGAAAATTATGAGCAACTGAGACATGGAAGGCTCTGGGAGAAGAAACAAAGTGATGTGGGGAGGGCTGGCACTGAAGAGCCGATGATTTGCTTTTCTGAAAAGGAAACACTTTAACCAGAGAGATTTCGGCAGGCAGAAAGGTGGCTCGGGGGAAAATTTACAGAATATGTGTTTGGGATTTTATGACGACCCTTTGCCTGCATCTGTGATGCCATCCTGAAAATGGGTGTTAAAGTAAAACATAAGAACATCAAAAACTGTGCAAAGGAGTGGTCCTGTTTTAAAGGGCTTCGAACCTCAACAGCAACCACACAAAAGGAAGATTATAAAATCTCCAGCCTTTTGACCTCAAGCATCCACAATACCTCCCCAGCACGTCCCATGTGCTCTTTCATTCTGAGCTTTCCCTTCAAACCAAAGGACTTCCACAAGCACCCGACCAAGAAGGAAGACTCCTACCAAACGATTTCCATCCCTTCCCCGACTGATGTGCTTAGTGGACTGCTGTTCTTCATAGTGACTCTTACCATTAACCTTTTTAACTGTCATTTTCATTTTGCTAAAACAGAGGCAAGAGATGTGAACAATTTAAATGATTGCACAAATAAACCAAAGATGGGAATGGTGCTGAAAATGATCTGTTGGCCGATGGGCCATGGCAGAATGGCTAAACATACCCATTTGTTGATTATATGCATGGGGCCAACTCTGCCCTACGAGGGGCGAGGTCTAGAGACACTGGTGGGCCATCTTAGCAAACCCACCTTGAAGGTCTCACAGAAATGACACCAGCAGGTCATGGACTCCTACCCTTGGGCTCCCAGTGGAGGGCGCTGCTCAAGAAACACTGAGGTTCTTCCCAACTATGCAATTTTATTAAACAAAGACTTCAGTTTTGTAAACCTGAAAAAAAAAAAAAAACCTGCACTGGGAGTGTTTTTAGTCATATGTTTCAATAGTGAGCTAGATAGATGCTTTCTTAAGTAAAGAAAACTGTTACTTTAAGGAAATGATAAAGCAGCAAAATCCACTAATATATTTTTCAATCAGGAGACTATGTTCAGGGATTTTCTCTAAGCTTCTTTTTTTCTTTTAAAAAAAAAAAAAAAAGGGAAAATCCCAACACACAGAGCAGACAATTTGCTTTTTCTTCAAACTGACAAGCAGATCATTTTGTATTGGATACTGGAGAATTCTTATTATTGAATGTGCCTTTATTCTAGGGAGGGAAAGTCTAGCAAAATAAAATATCAGGTATTAAAGAAAATAAAAATGGCCCAAGGAAGCACCAAAGTAATTGAATCTACTTGTATGACCAAAATCTGCAAGAACCCTGTGAGTCCTCGGCCTCCCCTGCCGAGGCCCTGAGCAGCTGCACTGTAACTCCTCACAAATACGAGGCCCCCCACATCCAGTTTAGGGGTGGGGACACCTCCAGAAGGCCAAGGCTAGAACCACATTTAGTACAGTTCCTCTCAACAGCTCCAGGACTCACTACTTACAAAAGTCACTGAAGAAAGTAAACCCAAGTCCCAGAGTGGATGAGCTGAAGACAGTGTAAGCAGATTATATTCCCAGAAGGTCCTCTTTCCAGTCTCTGGGGTTCACAGTAGATCTAGAAGGCTGGTGGACAGGCAGCTGCATTTACTTTTTTTTATTGAGACAGGGTGTCGCTATATACTTCAGGCTGGCCTTGAGCTTACTATGTAGCCCAGGCTGACCTCAAACTCACAGCGATCCTCCTGCCTCAACCTCCCTAGTGCTGGGATTACAGGTGTGCACCATTGCACCTGGCTGTATTTACTTATTCATGTTCTGTCTCCTGGGGTCAGTTGTGGAGGGTAAAACTTAGGGATAGATGATCACTTTGAACCCAAAGCCCATTACCAGCCCCCAATCAACCTTGGCACTCAAGAGCAGGGAGAAAGTTTCCCTTCTCGAAAAGCAGCCTGGGTTAAAGGACACAACTGCCTCTCAGAAACAACATGTTATTACATTGGCAAATGGAAGACACTCAACAAAAGTGCCTTCAGATGCTTAGTAAAACTGAGGTCACACAAACATTGAGTCATCGCGAACAAAGCAGCCAATACATGAATAATTCTCCAAAGGGATCCATCCAGTCCGTCTGCTTCCGTACCAAGAACTCATCTGACTTGGGCATTCACAGCTGTGTGAACTGGGTCTCGTGATTTCATGTTCCAACCAAAAGGATTGTCTGAAGAACATGCTGCCCCAGAGAAGAGCCACCCCACCTCAGTTCAAGGTTGGGAGAGGCCCTGAGTAAAAGATGCTGGATGTTACTGAGCCAGGTGGTACCAAGTTGAGTTGCAGGAACCACCTTCTAGGGCCAGGGTAGGGAGCTCCTTCTGCTGGTGAGCAGGGCATGTGCCAGAAACAGGGGACCAGGCAAGAGGACCGTCCTGTAAGTAAGGAAACTAATGCTAAGAGGCTGAAAGAAGGACCAAGCTAGGCCTTTAAGCACCCCAAAAAGAAAGCAGAAAGTGAGAGGTAAGAAAGTCCAGGATGTGAAGACGGGAACCTTCCAAAGAACACAAAAGATTGATGTAAGTGCGATAAGTTTCTTTGTTTTATGCAGTACAGGGGATTGAACCCAGGGCCTTTGCACCGAGCTCCATTCCCAGGTGTGATGCTTTGCTTTGCTTTGTTTTGTTTTTGGGAGACAAAGCTTCACTAAGTCACAAAGTTTTAGAGGCTGAGCTCAAACTTGCAATTCTTCTGCTTCAGCCTTCCAGAATGCTGGGATTAACAGTGTCCACCCAGCACCCAGGTGCCTTCTTTTTCTTTAATGCAAATACAGTCAGGTTTCAAAAGTACTCAATGCACAGTGTTAGGCTGAGACAAGTTGAAGCATAGGAGACAGGCATGGGTGGTGGAAGCCAATCTATCACCAGCTCCCCCAGGGTGGCTGCAAATCCCCTGGCAGCTGCAGCCCCTCCTCGGGGGGGTGGACACTGTCCCACTGCCTCATATCTAAGTACCTTTCTACTCTTTAAAGTCTCTCAGTGGTGGTAGAAATTCACTGCTACTTCTTTGGTTACTACATCTGTTTCCCAGGGCGGCTATAACATGGAACACCACACAAACTGGGCAGTTGAAAAGAACTAAAATTTATTTCCTTACAGATTTAGGGCCCTGAGGTCTAAAATCCAGGTGGCTGCCCCCATCTTTACGTGACAATCTCCCTGCCCAACTCTATGCCTGTATCTCTTCTCTATAAGGACACCAATTTTATTAGGTTAGAGACCATCCTAATCCAATGACATCATTTTAAATTTGATTGCTTCTTCAAAGACCCTACTTCCAAATAAGGTCACATTCCCAGGTACCAGAGATTAGAATGTCAACATATCTTTCTGAGGGACTCAATTCAGCCCACAACTCTTGCTTAGGCAGATAAATACAGGGCACCGTGAAAAATCCAACAATGAGATCGTGTGACTAAGCTGCCATCTCTGGACAGATTATTTGCGAACCTTCATGACTGTTTCCAGAATTTGAGGGCAAGCGTTGCCCTCAATCTGCCACAGCGGGGTCACAAATGGAGCTCCCCCACAAACCACCACACCTCGGCACCAGGATCAACAAACGGCACAAAAGAAGTAAGCAGACCATTTTACACAGTGGGGGAAAAAGAGCAGCCGGGATTGCATTTCATCAAACTCAACCACTGCTAACAAAATAACCACCTGGCAATAAACCGCACCTGCAGAGACCTTGCGCTTGTCCCGAATGAGGCAGAAAAGAGACAATGACAGTGACAGAGGGGCAAACATGGAGGAGAGAGAGCCCAGGGATACAGCTTGTATAGGGCAGGGACCAGGGGAGGAAAGAAAAGGAAAATCACAAGAACTGCACAGCCCAGACTGCACGGGGAGCGTAGTAAAGCTTCGTGACAAAGGGGACAGCATCCTTAAGAGACAGGTACAGAGAGGAGGGAAAAGCCACAAGCCCACCATGGATGTTCCTGCCGTAACACATCTGGTCAGATGCACCTGTGGCTAAGGGGGCCCACCTGGCCACGCACTCGCCGACAGTTCCACTGCCTCGCACCCCAACTGCTGCGCCTGTGCTAAATGTCTGAGCGCTCTCGCTACCTTCTGACATTGCATGAAAGACCTCACACTCCAACTCCGCCTACTTTCACAAATCTATTTCCCTCTCTAGACCACAGGAACCCATTGTTGGGGGAGAAGGAAAAATGAAGAAGTCTCAGACCTTGGCTCAACATCTGGTTATATCATCTCAGCAAGTCAGTGATCATCTCTGAGCCTCGGTTTCCCCTTCCACAAAAAGCACATGATATCTATTCTACAGCTGGTGGAAAGAGTTAAAACCACGGATACAAATGTCTTGCACAATTCCAACAGCCTGCAGCAGGCCCTGTGAAAATGTCTGTTGTTCCCATTTTCCACACTCAGCATTCTCTTCTATGCACCGCCACTCTGGGTCCAAGCCAACTCTGATGACCTAAAGAACTTCCTCTTTCCCTGTCACCAGACCCAACCCAGGCTATTGTTAAGGAAGAAACTAACAAAATTCTGTATTCTCTCCTGGATTTCTCCTGTAGCACTGCTATTCCTTTAGGGATGATTTTCTCTTCTGGAGTCCCAACCCATGTAATTCTGACCATTGGCCAATCCCTTGGCAAATGCTGCTTTATAGACTTCCTAGCCTATTTTAATTTTTACCTGATCTCCTCCAGCAGAGTTCTGTGATCTCTTTGTATCCCCAGTCCCAGGCACAGAGCATTTTCCCCCCCATTTTTGACAATATCAATATGATGACAAGGGCTCATATGCAATGGTTAGCAAGAACTATTACCCAACCTCCTGACTTTGAAAAGTAAGACAATGTACGTTGGACAGCTGATATTTATTCCTGACTGGATCAGGGGGCTACAGTTCATAATTTCTGGTAATCCCTCAACCCTATGATTAAAAGCAATCTGAGGGCAGCTGACAGGAACAAGTAGCCACCAAAGAAAAGCTCTACTCCTTTGGGAACTGCTGCCCCAGAACTAAGGGAATGAATGAAGGAGAGATGAAGCCATCGTGGACATGTTAAACAAGCACAGCGAGGCTCAGAACAGTCCCAAAGTCCTCCAGCACACTCATCTTCATACTTATGAGAGACAGTCTAAGGGTGTACACAGGGAAAAAGGTGTACACAGGGAAAAAGAAAGCAGAAAGTCCTCAAAAGTTCCTGATTGTTTTTATTTTCAGTAGTAAAAAGATTTCAGAAGATCAAAGACTCCACAGGAGTATTGTATTGTGGTTTGTTTCAAGCCAGGCTCGGCTCTGCCCTGATGAAGGGGTGTTGAAAGCAGCTATCTCAATGCGGGGAGGCGGGCAGCCCCTGTTTCATCCACAGTTGAGCACCTGACCCAGGAAGAGAACAAGTCTGCGTGTCTGGAATGGTGACAAGGACACTGTACAGAGATGATGGTGTGGACATCACTGGACGCTGGGGGGTGGGGTGAGGGTCACATTCTCACAGGAATTGGCAATGACATTCCAGCTCAGCAAGTCATTGGTGAGTGGGGGGCAGAAATCAAAAGCCATGCGGAGAAAGCTAGGTACAAAGAGGAAACCCAAGTGGTCCCCAGACAAGGCAGGGATGAGCGTCCATGTGGCCGCAGAGGGGCAGAGGAGGCAGCAGTCCCACTCACCTCTGACCTGAGATCATGCTTTACTGTTCTTCATCCCTGGTCTGTTGGATGATTATTACGTCTCTGTGACAAGTGTTCTTTTACTTAAGGCAACCAGGGTGGCTTTCTTTCCCTTGCACCAAATGTGCTCTGACCACAGCTCTCTCCATTAAGCTAAACTAAAAACATTCCTCCAGGAGATCCTTCTTATAATCTATTTCAACTAACAGCAACTACTTTGGTCTGATTTATTACCACTCAGAAGCCCAGCCTCTGTAAGGGGAGGGGCTGCGATCTCTTTCAGAGCTGGACTGATTTTACACCAGCAGGGCCAGCATGTGCAGCCCTACCCGA
Source organism: Dasyprocta punctata (assembly GCA_004363535.1). Taxonomy (NCBI): domain Eukaryota; kingdom Metazoa; phylum Chordata; class Mammalia; order Rodentia; family Dasyproctidae; genus Dasyprocta; species Dasyprocta punctata. The sequence continues at coordinate 47,936 of RJWM01006461.1, forward strand.
CACATCTAGTCTAGTTTGGTCAGCTTATCCATTCCCTGAAAGCAAGGAAGCTACCACATCAGTAACTCCGTTGCTAAGGCAACTGCTTACTTTCCATATCAACTGCAAACTCGTTGCTATGGAGACACATATACAAGAAAAATTCCTCTCTCCAGCCAGGGACCAGATGGCAGGGAACTCACAGAAGTCTTGGGGTAGGGGGCTTTATTAAATGGGATGTTTACTAAGGTGGATTTCTCTTATCCTTTCAGAGATGCAATAGCCCAGAAGACATTTAGAAATTGCATCTTCATGACAAAATTTTTTTTAAAAAAAATCAAAGAAATAAAATAAAGATTTGACTTCACCTCTTTTTTGACTGAGAAGTAATCCAGAAATCCTCTTTAGTTTCCACCACCTATGTGCTAATGTGTCCTAGATTTATACTTCTAACCCAACTTCCTATTGAGCTAAAAACTCACATATCAAACTCTCTACCTGATGGTTTCACTTAGATGTTCAAAAACTATCTCAAATTTAACATGGTTAAAAGAGAATTTTTGCTGTAACCCCCATTCTTCCTCCTAACCAAAATGTGCCCACACACCTTCGTCTGACCCCTGATCCTGAATAAGGCCAGCAGAATTTCCTTTACCTCTTCCCTGCACCACTAGAGCAAGTCTCAAAAAAAGACATTTCTCCCTCCGGTCCCTTTGAACAGCTCATTCTTGAGTTCTAACAGACAAGGGACAGGCTTTCTTTCTGTCCCTTGGCATTCTGAGCCGCTGCACCCTCAGAGCCGTGGCACTGGCAGTCCTTTCTGTCTAGATCTTTGTACACCTGCGTCCCTCTTGTCATGCAAGATACTGCCCAGCCAGACTCCCTGAGCAGCTGCCCACATTCCTTCCCACCCCCACTAGTACATTATTCCCCTTCATTTTCTTCATAGCAGGTATTATTATCTGGTACATCACTGGTCCTATCCATGCATGGACCTACTGCTTAACACGCGCCTCCTCCTCACCCCAACCCCACCCTATGGATGGTCCTGTCATGAGTTAGCACTGTAAGCACCCAGAACAGCACCTGGCACTCCACAAATGCATATGGAACATGAATGGACCACTGTTAGAATGACTGAGGTTACTGCTTTTGCAAGTGCAGAGTTTATATTTTTACTCCGCAAACTATTATGCAAGGCCTCAGAGGCTCAGCTGTAAACATTAGTTCTTCCTTTAAATGACTGCATCTAAGGACAACCTGGAGGAACTTGGCATTTGATGAAGGCTTCAGGGAGTGCTTAAGGTGACTCTGTGCCCCAGTTCTGGGCCAGGCTGCCTGGACTCTGACTCCCAGAGATTCTTGATTGTTTTTCCATCCACTACACCCACAGTCGCAGTCAGCACTCACATGACTTGGCCTTTCCTTCTCTAAAGGCAAAAAAAAAAAAAGCGCATGCAAATGTTCTGCTAGCTGGGTGTTTTCTAATGATATTAGTTAAGTCATTTATCAGTCCCATCCCTAGAGAAGGACTAGCACAGCCTTCTAGGAGGCATGCCATGGAGCTCCAATAAATGGAAGGAAGCACAGAACTCGACCCCATGGGGCCCAGAGGGGACCCCATACCACATACCCGGTGAGCATGAAAAGCAGAAGAAGGAAGGGCTACTGGAGAGCCTTTCCCCCTGTGAAGCAGTCTCTCTCTGCCTGTATTTATTGCCTCCTGCTGAGTTCACATGCAAAGGTACTCAAGCAGGAGCACACACATTCAAAAATCAAAGACTTCATTCTGTTCTCAGAACTGTCTGCAATCTTACATAGCAAGCCATCAAGTTATGATTAGAAAATGACTTTAGACATTACTCTCTATCTTCAACCATATATTTCCCTGCTTTTCTTCTTATCATACATGGCACAGACTACATCTTTACCTCTATCAAACCATTATTTTTGAAGATACTAAATGCAATTTTAACCAGCATATCTAGAAGCAAAATGTTGGTTAACTGAAATGTTAAAAAAAAAAAAAAAATGAGTCAGTGTCTCTGCTTTACCTAAGTTACTAGAGCAATTGAAAGTTTTCCACTTAACATCCTCATTCTTCCAACAAGTTCCCATTCTATTTAGGTAAACTTCCGGTCACCACCTCTGTCCCCTCCTTTGTTCCAACGCATCCTTTGGATCCAGCCACACTGGTTTCATAAGTATCTACATCTTTGTAGCAGAAAATCTCACACTTACTTAATAACAACCAACCTTTTTAATTGGGGTTGCAACAGGCCCACCTAAAAAACCACATTTCCCAGCCTTCCGTGCACCTAAAAGAGATCATATGACCAGTTTCTTGCCAATGAAATGAAAAGAGTACGGTGCTAGGTTTCTGGGAAAGACCATTAAAAATTTTAACTGGGCAGGACCCCCCACCCCCCACTTTGTATTTCCCCCACATACCTCTTCCTGTTTCCTAAAGTGAAAACATGCTGCCTGATGTCACCCTAGGCCATGAGAATGGAAAGCAGCAGTATACTAAAAACAGAAGAGCAAAAAGATCCATGTAGTTCTCTCTCCAGTTCCTCAAGACTTATTCATGGGATGGAGAAATACATGTATAGCTTGTTAAAATTGTTCTAGTTTGGATTTTCTATGGTAAACAACCAACCTTTGTCCCAATTAACCCACTTTTTTTTTTTTCCCTTTTGGTTTTTTGAGACAAGGTCTCACTATGTAGTTCAGAATGGCCTTAAACTCACTATGTAGCCTAGCCTGACCTCAAATTCAAGGCAATTCTTCTGCCTCAGCCTCCCAAGTGCTGGGATTTCAAGTGTATGCCTGGCTCAATTAACCCATTCTTGAAGGTCTCATGCTCATTCCCACAACTAAAGAATGTTTTGCTAACAATTTATTCAAACGTTTTCCTCTATAAAGAATTTTCAAAACTTCCTATCATTATGTTCTGTCTCAGCCCCAAACGCCTCTATATGGGAAGGAAACGCCTCCCTGCTTACCTTTGGATGATACCATACACTCACTGATTAAGGACATTCCCAGTACTTACAGTGGTATTTTTTCTTTTTAATTCTGTGTTATGCTTTCTGTTTCCTTGGAATGTAAGCTCCTAAGGCAAGAATCAAATCCCACTTCAACATTACCAAATAATTCTACTGAAGAAGCTAATAAACAGAGGACCCCTGAAGTACCCAAAATGACAGCGAACAAGATACTGATGACCTGCTAACACAAAGGCACTACAGAAACAACTTAAATAAATGCCTATAGTCTGAAAACTTCAGGCCAGTGTATAAGCAAACATTGTCAAGGAATAAATCCTTACAGGGTCGACAAATATTCACTAAGAGAAGGAACAAATAAGTTAAAAGTGACAAAACCAAAACAAAAGACCTGTGCAATAACTAAAGAATCGTCAAACATTATGTCAGCCATTTAAATATATATTTCTAGACAGGTGTAGTGGCATATGCCTGTAATCCCAGTATGCAAGATGCCGAGGTAGAAGGATCAGGGAGTTGGAGCCCAGCCTGCGCAAATTTGCTGTCAGCAAGACCCTGTCTCAAAACTAAAAAGACTGAGGATGTAGCTCGGTACAAAGGCCCTGGTTCAATCTCGAGTACCACCACATATATTCATCTCCTGTTCAAGTGTAAAAAAAAAAAATAGTCTACTGATAAGACAGTGAATTCAAATCTAAAACTTCTCACCATTTTGCCAAAGCCTAAGAGCATTAAAATGACCCAGGGCTCCATGAAAAAGTATGGATTAAGGGTTGGGCTGTGGCTCAGTAGTAGAAGCCCTGGGTTCAATCCCAAACACAGGAAGGAAGGAAAGAAAGAAGGAAGGAAGGAAGGAAGGAAAAGACAAGACAAGAGAAAAGAAAAGAAAAGAATTCAACCCAAACCCATCTCTTCTTGTGAAAGAACCAAAACCCACCACTTTTAAATAGGAGGTTAGTGTGTTAGTTTCCTATAATATTTATTACAGAGAATTATCCTGCAACTAAAGTAATTTTAAAAGGAAACCCCAAGGCCTCTTCAGCTCTAAGGGAAAGTTGGGAAAACAATTTATTAGTTGGCTCTCCAGGCAGGATATGATGCAGAGGCATCTGGTAGACCTACCTGGGCATCACAAGGCCCTGTCGAACAGAAAGCAACAGCTTCAACAGTTTAGGGTAGAGCTATTGACAGATATACTGATGGGGTCCTCAGGTCCAGGAGAATCAAGCTTCCCAGAAGCTTTTCCACCCCAATAAGGTCACCAGCATCTTCCCAGAAAGCCACTACAGGGATAAGAGGAACACTAAATTCAAGAAAGGACCAGAAAAACAATAACGTGAGAAACGGAACAGACAAGAAAAGGGGAACAGAGCAGTAAGGTGCAGCTTTTGCTGGAGAAGGTCTGTGAGCTAGAAGAGTCTGTGAGCAGAGCCCACTGGGAGAAGAGGCCATCTTACAGGCAGTGGTCACAATGCATCCAGGTTTGTATTCTATTAGCACATAGTGTAACAGAGACTTCCAAAAGTTTGTTGAATGAGCAAACAAAAAGTTGGCAAGACAAGACAACAGAAGCGTGGCAGCCTGGCAACCAATGGCCAATGAAATCCGGAAGAAGCAGAATGAGGAAGGAGCGAATGAAAGGATGGACCAGGGAACACAGACAAGGGCAGCACAACCATTCCTGGGATCACAGAGGAAGCTGGCATGAAAAGGGTCCTAATCTGGCACCTGTGACATAGAAGTCTATTTATTTCAGTGACCACAGAGGCCCTAGTAGAGACTCAACCTTCTGAGGCAAATGTCTGTAGCACAGAGAGCAGAAAGTAGCCCACTTGCTCTGCACCAGGCACTGGTGAGGAAGACGCTGACCTCCAGCACAGCAGCTGCCAATGCTATGCAAGGCGAGTCATCACAGACCCAGGATCACAAAGCGCCTTTGACACTACATCAGATTTTTACTCCACCTGACATTACCTTGATTCCGAGGAACAGACATCATCAGGGCCAGATGATGCTGTGCTATAAAAAGCACTGCTTGTCCAAAACCTGCAAATGGTCTTCCTTCTCAAACCACTGCCAGTTACGCAGGTATGTTGACCAGTGTCACAGGAAATGGAAATGCTCTGGATTCCAAGAGTAGGGAATCAGAGGCCACTGTGCATGTGGGGGCACTGTCACAGATGCTACATCCTTTTTAAAACTGCCTTTAACAAAAAAATCTCACCCACCAGGAAAGCAAAGCAGACAAGAGGGAAAGGGGCCAGGCACTGGAGGGAGACTTCATATTAAAAGGTGACCAAAATACATGGTGGAAGTTTTCAGTCTTAAAAACTTACTACAGGAAAAGACCCATTACCATTAATCTTCCTCAAGACATGCCCCACTTAATTCAAACACATTTATCCCATTGTTCTTGCCACTTTCTGGAGGAATTCTGTAAGTCCTGGTGCATGAGTGACTTTAGGAGATGCGATCAAAAATATGATGATTGCTGCTGCCGAGTGCCATCTGACATCAAAGGCAGGCTTGTAAAACCACCACAGTTGTCCTCATTCACCTTACTCACCAGGTCTAACACCATGCAACACCTAGCTCCTCCCCAAAGTCAAAACGATCATAAAAGGTAAATGTTTTGAATCAATTCAGGACATCAAGGAGGCCACAATGATGCAACCTAAGACACAAAAGAGGACCTCTTTGTAGGAAGAAAGTCTGCTGAGAATCCAGCAGAAGGATCTGGCAAAGCAGGGCACTTGGGCAGAGCCTGAAAATCAAGAGCCAAGAGGGCAACAACTGGCTTTCTGCAAATGCAAGACTCTTGCGTTTTACTGACAAAGACAAATTTGGACCCACCTTGACAGAGCCAAGAATATTCTCTAAATGTATCTTATATTTATTCTCTATACTACTTTTTTTTCTCTATCCCACAAACCCAGAGTTGACCTTGTGTTCATTTGGGTTATTTTAATCCCCAACAACCCAGATTCACAGAACGCTTAGAGGAAGCACATACAGGTCATCCACAGTGACCACCAGACTGGGGTATAATCAAGCACCACGGTCAAGCACACGCCCTTCAGAATTGGCAGGAATTAGAGTGAACTCCTAGTCTGCCACTGTGTGACCTCTGGCAAATCACTTGAACAGAGTTTAACTCTTTATCTAGCAGAGTCATGGTGAGGAAGAAATGGGAGACTGCACACGACAAGCACAAGGCAGATATTTTATACGTGATCACTGTTGTTCTGACAACCAGTGGCTCCTCGTTTGCTAAGTGTCCATTCCTAAAAACTAGCCAGGCATATTGGCACACTCCTGTAATCCGGCACCTTGGAGGCAGAGGCAGGAGGATTGCGAGCTTGAGCCCAGACTGAGAACCTTAGCAACTTAATGACACCATGTCTCGAAATAAAAAATGAACTGCAAATGCTCTGGGTTCAATTCCTATACCACACACACACACATATGCACACCCATAAAAACTAAGCAAACAAAATCTTAAGACTCCTCTCCCTAGAAAATAAGTATGCACTGACACAAGACATGCTGCCAGTAATTTTAAGGAGTCAGTCATCAGAGCCCCTGACAGCCAAAGACTCACAGATCAAAAACCCCAGAGCAAAAGCCAACTCCTGCTTCCTTGTAGAAAAAACACAGCCCCCACACAGCCAGGTGCTCTGGCATCCAAACTGGAAGCAGAAGCACCCGCCCTTCAGCCCAGTCCTCTTTCAGCCAAGCTGTCCTGCTTCATAACCTAAAACAGTATTCAAAGCACTCAGCCCTGGAAATAATAAATATACTTTTGTGCAGTATTTCCTTAGTAAGCCTTCTGATGCTAACAATGCTTTTGCCAAAATGGCAAGAGGGGAAGTAAAGAAAAAAATGCACAGAAACAGAAACACAAACCTGAGCCATTATAATCTGATCTATAAAAAGTAAGTGTACCTTACTTCTCACATACAAGCACCCAGAGAGAGTGGGACATGCGGATCTAATAGTCCTAGTTAAGACCTGTACTTAGGAGGTAAAAACATAAAGCCAGACTTGAAAACTCAACCTCAGTTAATCTGGCCAAAAATCATCTGAAAATGAAACTGTAAGATCAAAGGCGAATGTGGAGCTTTGTCAAGTTGGGAACGGCTGACCCCGCATGAACCCATGCCTTAACCTGTAAGAGTGGGACATCCAGGCTTCGGGATGCACACAAGACACCTGCCTCTGACAGTCCTGAGGATAAAATGTGGCCTAGACGTCAGTGCCTACCTCCAGGCAAGGAGATGGGAAAATAATTTAGATGAAATCACAAGGAATCAAGCCAAATTGGGGCATTCTACAGGCTAAGCAATGGTTCTCTTTCACAAGGGAGGGCGTGAATAAAAAAGAGACAGGAGTACTGCAGACAAGGAAAGTAAGGAAAGCAGCACAACCTTGCCACATACAAGGCACAAACCGCGTTTGGATACTAATTCAAACAAACATATTGTAAACAAACAGGGATATCTGAATTAGACCTGTTATTAGGTGACACTAATGAATTGCTTATTTTATTAGGGGGATGCTGGCAATATGGTTATATAAGAAATTATCAATTATTCTCATAAATACGAAAGTATGCTAAAATGACATTAAGAGCTAGAATCTGCTTCAAAATACTTCAGCAGTAGCACTAACAAACAATGAAGTGAGGCAAATCCTCATTAACTATTGAATCTGGGTGTGCGTCATAGGGATGATGAGTGTACAGATTTATGTTTCTCTGTCCAGTTCTGTGTATGCTGAAAATGCCCATGATCAGAAAATAAAACTCGGGCTGGGAGTTTGGCTCAGTGGCTTCAGCGCCTTTCTGACAGGTGCGAGGTTCTGAGTTCGATCCCTGGTGCCGCAAAAAAAAAAAAACAAAAGAAAACTCTAGCTTTTGAAGTCCTTTAGGAGATAAATGGAAGCAAAACTATTTTCTTCTGACTTCCTCATTCATGAGACAAAGTGCTTGATGTCATCTCAGAGATTAGAAAGAACTCAGCAGAGTGTCTAGTTCGGGGATTCCCAAACCTGGCTGTGCATCAGAAACACTTATGAAGCTTATCTTAACTACTGATTTTTCCCAACTCACCTAGAATCAAGCTCTCCAGGGAGGGGCCCTGGAGAAATGGTAATTGTTTGGAAGCTCCACAGGTGCTTCTGATGCAACAGCACCTTCACACCCTGCCAGTCCAGCCAAACAGTTGTCCAGCAGTGTGTTCCACCCAAGCCTATGGAGACAAGGATCACACAGGGTTCCATGCTTTCACTGTGATGCCAGCCTTAACTGAGTTCTTCACTTTTTAAAAAGTGAAATATCTACCTTTGTGCATGTAACTTGTAAGGCCTCCATTCCCACCTTCATCTAATGCATTTCTTACTGATGTTTGGATTGACTTAGTCACTTGTGTTGAAATTGGATGTGGAATGGGAGCTACTGCCAGGTAAAACTTCCTGGGGAAAAAAAACAAGGAGACCTGCGCAACTGAAGGGGCTTTCGCTGGGAAAAGCATCAGGGAGATGTGTTTTCCCTTTTACTCAGTGAGCCAGAAAACCCCAAGCGAACAGGAAAGGGCCAGAGTCCTTGAAATACCTGGTCAGAGCCAAGCACACCTGGTAATAGCTGAGCACACCTGAGAACTTGAGCAGCTGTACCTCTCAGAGTAGCCATCAGCTGGCCCCAGGGTCACCCAAGGAAAGCAGAGAAAAGAGGAAAAACTCACAACTCTAGTTTTGTTCTCGCAGCCCTGAAAACACTGGGAACAAACTCCCGACCACAAACTGACTGGCATTTGATCAGAAACATGTCAATACAGGTCAGCGCAGCTAGGAAGCCGGGACAACATTTCACAAGATGAATAATCTCAAATCCTTCAAACCGCTCCCTTTCAACAGATGATATCTTTGTTTATCCAGACTGACAACCATCACTTCCAGAAAAGATGACTCCCAGAATCCAATGCAGGGCCCAGGGGAGAGGGGAGTAGATGGGAGTTCCTCCAGGTAAGCTTTATCACATCACCCAACACCAGCTTGCCACACTCCCAGAGCTGATGATGGATAAGCCTTGCAAATCTCACTGTATACTTCAGCCTTGGTCTTGTTTAACATTTCAGAGTGTGCATTTGCTAAATTTCTTTTATGTGGACCAGCATTATGACAAACACAGAGGGCCAGGCAAGCTGTAACTTGCAGAATCATTTACACCAAACTAAGAGCCTTGTTCATTGCTTTATCATGGCATGAGAGTGTGGAGGCTCCTGATCAGAGCTTTCTTCTCTACGTTTTAAGTTTGGAATTGTTTCTCAGACTTGCCCTTTCAGGTCACACAGATCCCACCCCACACCCCTACAGAAGCTTTTAATACCACAGCCTGGATCTCTATAAGGGAGTGATGAATCTCATCTAAGTTCCTAGAACGATCTTAAAGCATTAATAGAGCCATCTCCAAGGTTTGGTCTCCAAATGTCCAGTCTGAGAAATGGAGGGAAGGAGAGAGGGAACTGGATAACCCAGAGGTAACAAAAGGCTTCACTGGCTCTAAACTTGCTCTTCTTCATTAAAAGTAGCACATTTTGACTGTTACCGCTATATGAAAATAAGAACCTTGGGAACAAGGAGCCCAGATGACTTATACATATCCATCCAAGGATCATGGGAACCAGTGATCAAAATCAAGCTCCTTGGAGGCCATGTCTTTGCTCTTCCCAGGCCAGACCACGCCACTCCCAAACCCTGCTTCACCATCACCGTCTCTGACATAAAACCCAGGTGATCACTGTATTATTTATATTCTTCCACGTCAAAGGTAAGTAGAATACTCTCAGGCTCAAGATTCTACTCAAAACAAAAACATACTTCTGGACAGAAAGAAATTAAAGACTCCAGATTGGTGCTGCTGCTTGCCCCACACAAAGGGGTCCAACGCCTCAGCCCCAACTTCAACAGGCATGAAAAGCAGGGCACCAGCTGTCCACAGCATGGACATGGAAAACAAAGCTGGAGACAGGGTGACATGGAGGGAAATTTTCTGACAATTTCTTTTAACTGTAGGTGCATAGCTTTCCAAAACTCCAAGTTAGGTCCCAGTTTTGTTTTCTCCCTGTCAATACTATCCCTAGTTATCATACCTCATCTATGATGAGCCTTCAAAGAAAAATAAAATTATTAAAACCATATTCTTTTAGCTGAGTGTGAAGCACAAGCTAAGACTTTATAGTCAGTTTCTAATGGGAACCTTACCCTGAGCCAATTTTTCACAGTCAGGGAGTTTCAAAGTTCCCAAACACTTATACATGCATCAGATTTCACAGAAGATTCCTGGCAACTCATATCTTGGATTGATGTTGGAGTATGGAAGTGTACACCATCCAGTATCCTCCCAAAGGGCATCACTGTCCATTTATTCCAGAATCCTGGAGAGGTTAATAATCAGACAGAAAACAAATGCCATCTTTCTCTAGCTCTTGGTAGCAGTTTTTGTCATATATAGGCACCTTGGAATACAGATCTTTCTTTGAACTCTCAAACCATCCACGTGGAAGGATAATACTGAGAACCAATCAGATCTACAAACCACTATGGTGTGATTATGGAAAACCGTATCAGTGGGTACCCCTCGAGAAGGCATCAGCACAAAGCCAATACGCTTTAGGAAAAGGAAGGTCTTCACAGCTATCTAAATGAGTTCAATAAAGCAAAAGCCATTTATGAACTACACCTTCAGTGCAGTAGATACAAATTCAATTTTAATGGAGAAAATTTTTTAATTAAAAAAATTTAAAATGAAAAAAATGTTTCAGCTCCAGACAAGAGGCTTACCTGACTCCTCTCTTTGTCCACTTTCTTAAAACACTTATTCAATGACAAATTATGTCTCACTGAGTTTTTCCACCCAGTAGGCGCATTCGCAAAATACGGAAAATGTTCCAAGATCCAGTTGTAGATATCCTTCACTGGCAGGCGCTTGGTTGGAGAGTCCTCGATGGCCATAAATATGAGGCAGCTAAAGGAGTAGGGGGGCTTGCAGTTGGGGTTCTGCCTGGCATCGTAGGGCATGTCAGAGTGGGCGGGGGATGGAGGGGTGTCGTCGTCCAGGTCCTGGACAGGGCTGACACTCCTGAGGACTGACTCCCCGAAGCTCTTCAGCAAGTTCTTGCTCTCATGTAGCCAGTTCAGGTTGGTCAGCTCCTCATCTTCCATGGTCCCCTCTTCTAATCTAATGTCAGGCAGGGAAAAGTCGAGGTCATCGTCTTCCTGAAGGGCCTTGGAGAAAGCGCTGCCCGGGTAACACTGACTCAGTCCACTGGACACACTAATTCCTGAGCTTTCCGGCTTCTTACTGGCAGGCATGACTGGACCCATTTACGTGAAGGCTCCTGGAAAGATAAATGCAGAGAATCAATGAGCTAGGGAGACTCAAATCACAAAGGTAGCTTGGGCCCTAATTCTCTTGCTGTCCTGTGCCTCCTCCATGAATCCCAGCTACACAGAAACATCACCTCAGCATTCTCATTGAGCTACAGAAACCCACAGCCCCACCGTACAAAGACATACGAGCAAGAACAATCAGCCCACCATAGTGACCTGGTGTCCCTTAACCATGATAGCACCTTTAATGTGCAAATGTCATAAAAAGAACGAGAAATTTGAAAATGCTTTCTACTTAGATGTATGAAGTCTTTCACCATGACCAAGTGAAAATCAATTATTTCTGGGTGTCTCAGTGCTCTACAATACAGTACAAGACTACATTACATATAAAATTCTTTCAAGCTTCTTGATAATGTTACACTGCAAAATGAGTGTAACACATAATTTCTAGGACTTTGTACCACTGGTCTTATTGTCTGTCCTCAGGGAGGAAAAAAAAAAAAAAAAAACAGGGCTAGGGAAATAGCTCAGCGGCATAAGCACCTGCCTGGCAGGCGAAAGGTCCTGAGTTCAATTCCCGGTACCAAAAGAAAAAGAAAAAAAACCTATAAAACTTAAAGCCAGTATTTCAGATTAAGTTCAGCAGTTCCATACAAAGACCATCACTAGGTCTTTAGAAATAAAACTGCGGGTATAGGGGCCACTGATTTGCTTCCTGTAGTTATCTTTTTCCCTCACAAAAGTCATGGCCCAAAACTCCAACTTTAATTATATTTGGTAATTCTAAAGAGGATGACAAGGAATTCTGTGGATTTGAACTTAAGGAAGAAATACATTAAATTTTAGTAGGAAAATACACCCAGAATGAAAAAGTTAGTAACTTCAAATACTACAAACAAATGGGAATGAAAAAAAGAGACCAAGCATTCTATATGCCTAGAATTCCAGTACTCTGGGAGGCTGAGACAGGAGAATTAGAAGTCCAAGATCAGCCAGGGCAACTTAGCAAATTAACAAGATAAAACAAAATAAAATAATTTAATGGCCTGAGATATAGTTCACTATCACGGCCCTAAGATCAATCCCCAGTAACAAACAAACAACAAAAAAAATTAGTAGGGGAACAAAAGTCAGGAGATTAACTGGCTGCTTCAAGACAAGAAGACAAATCCAACAAAAATTGTTACACAATTCTACCCTGCCACTCCCACTTTTATCAATGACCTAGAACAGGGAGTAAAATAATATCTGATGACAAAGGAAAAACAAGGAAGTGGCAAGTCCACGAATAGAACAACGTCCACAGATACCAAGTAGGTTCAAACCTCCTGCATTAGATGTAGGACAGAAAGAACAGTGAGTATAATGACAAAGTCTTCAGTTCTCCATTTGTATCATTAAGACGATGACCTTGGCTTAAGGAAAGTGCTTGGTTTCAATGCTTCCCCCTCCAATAAAATCAAGCAATCCGCCTAAAAACACAAAAAACACATCAAAAGCAGAGACATGATTGTTCTGAGCCTCTAAATGTCCACTAAGATCACTTCGAAGGTACCTGCTCCTTTAGCAAACGAAGCTCTAGAAGATTCCAGAAAGTGGGATGTGGGGCCAAAGAGCTAGAGCACTTTCCCTAATCCCTGAGATGGGCACACAATTTGCTCCCTGGAACTGTGCAACATGCCTGTTTCAAAGTGCACCCCAATCCAACCCAAGCAGGGCAGTGCACAAACCTCAGGGGTTCATCCACCGAGAATATTCCTTTCTGTCAAATAAGTAGTTCAGGGCACACACTAAAGAGAAAAATAAAATGGTATCTCTAGGTTTGGGAATATGACAATCCAACTTGGTATTGCTTTTAACTTCTTTATGAACGAATCAGAGCTAGTCTTGTCTCTCTTAAAAGTTTCCTCAAATCCCACCAGAAAATGTTCTGATTACCAGTATATCCACACAGGAGAACACAAAAGAGAACTACCCAGTTACTGAAGTCAACTTTAGCTCCAAATGAAAGTTTTATGTCTCCTGAGCTTCCAAACAGGAAAATTATATCATGGCTGACAGTAAAGTAATTTAATTGCACTGTTGCTATGACAACATGCTGCTCTCTTTCTTTTTAATTTGCTTATTTGTCAGTAGCTTCCCAAAGGAACTAACATGCTATTCTCCATGTTTTCTTTTGTTTTAAGCAAACACTGCCAGCAATATGGTTATATTAGAAAAATAGCATTGGGAAGAAAAGAAGATTTGGGGGTGCAGTATCCTGGGATCATTTGTCTGCCTTGCGTCCGATCCCCTCCCCCACTGTTAACTGCTTCTCAGAAAATTCCGTATCTTACAGTAACAGTATGGGCGGTTACAGAACACTACAGTTCCATGTTTTACAAAAGTGGCGGGGGGGGCAGGGGAGTCAGTCTCAGAAACCACAGCTAAGGACTTTTCCATTATTGTACTCCACGTAATTCTCCAAACCACTTTTTTCTTCCTATTTTAGAGGCAGGAAGAGAGAGAGAGAGGAAAAAAAAAAAAAGATTCTGGATCATGTGAACCCGCAGTTAAGCAAAACATTTTTAATCTGCTGCCAATAGGTTGCTCCACCAGATTTGCAAGTAGTTATTCACTAGTGACCTCCTTACAACTTTTACGTTTGTTATTAGTTACACTGCCTGCATACACACACCCTCTTTTCCTTGTGTGTGTTTTTAATGACTTGCTGTGTCGTCACCTCCTCTCCCCCCCACCCCCGGAGTAAATGCAGTAGAAAATCTTAAGTTTCTTGCTTAGTATCAGAATGTTTCCAAATAACTGACAAAGACGTTATGGCGCAGTTCTCCACAGATGTTCGTCGTGAACTTTTTACAAGTTGAGAAATCCTCCCTAAATTGAACCCGGCAGTCTGGAGTTTGGGGGACCGGGGAACCACCCCTCCTCCATGCACACGCAAGCACGCACGCGCTCCATTCCAGTCTACTGTACTTGTCAAAAATTTTTCAAGGGGACCAGAGGGAGCGGCGATTGGCTGCTTCCCGCGTCAATCAGCTATGTTGCCAGGAAACGGGGAAACTGCTCTTCTCCGCGTATACAGGGCAATTGGGAGCTCGCATACCTTCACTGCCGGTCAGATGTCATAAACCTTTTATTGGCCGCACCGCGGCGAGCCTTAAAAACAAATCAATAAAAGCCCGCCGTCCCCCAACTTATCCGGAGCCCAAGAAAGGTTTCAAAGAGACTGGGCGAGGAGAGGTCTGGCCTCGGGGATCTCCGGAGACCTTTCCAGCTGGTGCCAAGCTTGCACAGTTTGGGGGGGGGTGATCTTTGTTAAGAGCCTGTTTCTCATCTCGGGGTCTCTACTTGATCGGCACCCCCTCTCCAACCCGGAACGGCAGAGAGCCCGTCCTCTGCAGACAATACCAACTCTGAACCGCTCGGGCGTCTTTTCGGAAACCGAGGCACACACAGGGAAACAGCCTGCACGTCGGGGCAGGAAACTCTTTGGCCCGGGCAACTTCCCCGCGCGGGGGCTCCGAGCGCACGCCTGGCCCGGCCCCTGCCCCGGCCCTTACCCCGGCGCCGCGGGATCGCTCGCCTTCCCGAGCGGCGAGGTCTTCCCCAGGGCCGCCTCAGACGCGCCCCCAGCCGAGTCCCCAAGCCAGCTGGGGCGCCGGCGGGAGCGGGGCGCACACTCACCTGGCCGGAGCGGGGCACGGGGACGCGGGGGCGCCGCTGCCCTTCAGCGGAGCCGACAAACTTTCGCAGGTGCCCAGCGGGCATCGCTTGGTGGCCCGGCTCAGGACGCGCGGGCGCGGTGCGGCGAGCCCGGGGCGGCGGGCGGCGGGGGGCGGCCGCAGGCGCGGGCGGCAGGGGCGCGGGGGTCGCGGCGCGGCATGGGACCTGCGGCGTCCGCCGGGCGCGCCGCGCGTCCTCCCGCCGGCCCCGCCGCTCTCCCCGCCCCGTCCCGCCTCCCGCTCGCCTCCGCCGCGGCGCGTCGGGCCGGGGCGCGCCGAGCGGCGAGAAATTGTTTCCACTGCAAACAAAAAAAGGCGACACATGACCAGGCAGGAGGAGGGGAAGCGCGGGGAGGGAGGAGAGCAGAGGGGAGGGACGGAGCCGAGGGGGCGGAGGGAGCCGGAGAGAGGGAAAACGTGGGCCGGGCCGCCGGCGGCCTGGGGCTCCGGGCGCAGACCTGCGGGGCGCAGACCTGCGGGGCGCCCCCTGCCCGCGCCCCGCGCCCCGTGCCGCTGCGCTCCGGAGTGCGGTGGGGCCGAGGCCGGCTCATCTCCTGCGCACCGCGGGCCCGATGTGGCCGGCGTGGGCCCGGGGAACCCAGGACGCTTGCGACCGCCGGCAGCAGGCAGGTGGGACAGGCGGCGCGTGGCCGGTTCCCTCCTCGGGCTCTGGCTGCTCGGGCGAGTCAGCGCTGCGCTGCTGGCAGCGGGTCGCCGGAAAGCTCCTATCCCATCCGCACGCCTTACGTGACTTGAAAGTAAAAATAAAAAGAATTAGGAGGCGAGCTAGGCTGGTGAGGGTGAAAATAGGAGATCCCGCTTCTCCCCAACTACAGCGTCCCGGCAACACTCCCGAGCCCTCCGCGTCCGCCTCCAGCCCCCGCCTCTCGCCCCTGAGAAGCACCGCCGCCTCCAGGCCAGGTGGCCGAGCAACAGCCGAGGGAGGGACAAGAGAGGGTGGCCATTACAGAGGAGGAGGCCCTGAAGGCCACGCCGCAGGGGCCTCTCCAGGGGGCTGTGCCCGGCGCTCCAAACGGCTCCCGGGCCTGCAGTGAGGACGAGTCTTAGCTCCTTCCCATCGGAGCTCCCAGGAGCCAGGCTGACGATTTGAGAGCCACCCAGCAAACGTGGCAGCCACTTCTCCAAGTCTGCAGGCACCTCCAGAGAACGACCACCCACTGCCATGGCCACACCAACCGGCTGCCTCCTCGCAGAGGATGAAAGCACAGAGTCCATCAGGACACTCCGGTGGCAACAGAAATAAAAAAGACGGCTGTGCACCACTCCCGGGGCTGAATCGGTGATTGGTTCCTCCACAGAGGAGAAGCGGGGCGCTCTGCCCCCACCCGACTGGCTGAGCCCCCCAGAGCCCGGACACAGTCGTGGTGAGCCGCAGACCGGGACTCCAGTATGCAGTGCCGTGAACGGAGCCACAGGGTGGAGGGAAACACCGCCTGATGAGTTTTCTGGTTCAAAAGTAAGGAAACCCCAATAATCTTGAGAGACAGACCCTTCACAAAGCTTCAGAAACCAGTGTCTTTCAGACTCACCCACACCTCACTATGTCCCAGCACTCAGGAGGGACTCTTCCGAGGGGGAAGCCCGGGGGTGGTGTGAGGTCAGAAGCCCCGCCCCCTTTACTACAGAGCACATGATGTGACCCTTGCAGAGTCACTCAGCAAAAGTGAAGCGACCCAGTCATTGTGGTGTATGCCTGTAATCCTAGCCTTCTAGGAGCCTGAGACAGGAGGATTGCCCAGTCTGTGTAACTTAGCAATTTAGCCAGACCTCGTCTCAAAATAAATAATATAAAGGGGCGGGGGGTGTAGCTCACTGTGAAAGCCGTGGGTTCAATCCCCAGTGTTACAAGAAGAAGAAAAAAAGGAAAGTAAAAGGTATCAAGTGGCAGAGACAAATTAGATCATCTTTGAAGTCTCACCCCAGAGGTTCTGAGAGCCAAAACTGGTAACCAAAGTCAGAATAAGATAAGCTCAGTCTCCTGTGACTCAGTGCGGCCCAGCCCTCCATCAGCAGGTCCTCTTTAAAGTGCTTAAGCTCTACCAGGGAAACCAAAAGTGAACTGAAATCAGGAAATTTTGTCTAACCCCCTTTGGCAAACAGACTTTCCTCTAAGCCCCTTCCTGGACTTGAAGAAATTGTCTGCTTCCATCACAAGCTCCTACCCTGCCCCGCTGCCCCAGTCTCACACCATAGCAACAAATCTCTACATTAAATACGGCATAAATCCTTCTGAGTTATGTGAGCCCAAAGTAACTGTGTATGGAATATTGTGCACAGAATATGTCACTTTTTTTTTTGAGACAGGGTCTCTCTGTGTAGTGTAGGTTGGCCCCTTGAACTCACTATGTAGCCCTGGCTGACCTTTAACTCATGGTACTCCTCCTGCCTCAGCCTCCCGAGTGCCGGGATAGGAGAGGTACGCCACCTCACCCAGCTTCGTTCTTTTCTTTTTCTCTTTTTCCTTTTCTGGTACTGGAGATTGAACCCCAGGACTCTGCACTGAGCTATATCCCAAACCCTTTGTTTTTTTATTTTTCATTTTGAGACAGGGTCTTGCTAAATCACCACGTTGGCAGGACTGGGCTGGAATTTGTGATCCTCCTCCTTCAGGATCCCAGACTGCTAGGATTTATAGGTGTGTGCCGTCACACCCAGCTGGAAAATGTCATTCTTTTCATTTTTTCTTTTTTTGTTTTTGTTTGTTTGTTTGTTTTACACTGGGGATGAAACCAAGGGCTTTCACAGGGAGCTACATTCTCAGTCCTTCTTTCTAAATTTTGTGACAGTCTCTAAATCACTGAGCTGCCCAAACTGGCCTCAAATTTGTGATCCTCCTGTCCTAGCCTCCTGGAATGCTGGGACTATAGACAGGTGCCCCCCAGCCCAGCTGGAATATGTCATTCTTAAAAATCTGCAAGCACCCAGGGTCTAAATCAGTCACCCCAGGTGAACAAAAAATGTACAAACCTAGCAAACTTGGGTTTTGAGAAGCCATAGCAGTGGGTATAGTGCAGTAGGATAAGCTGCCTTTACTTAGTTTGCTTTTCTTTCCCTCTGCCAGTTTTTGGTTTCTTGCATTTGCAGAAGTTTTTAAATTTCCCTCTCCCATTACAGAGGTGGCAAGAGGTATAAGAAACTGTCACCCTGAAGAGAAAGCAGGGGGCCGGCTCTTCCTGCTATGCAAGGCACATGTGTCTGCCTGCCTGCCTGCCTGCCTGCCCGACTGAAATCGGGGTCCAGACTTGCAGTGCGAACCAAAGAGGACACAGTGTGGGTCCTTCCACCTTGTCACTCCACAGCACCCTGGCACCGGGACATGCTCCCTGACAAAAAGGTGCAGGGGCCACCCTGATTTAGGAGCACACCCCATTCTCAATTCTCTCCTTGAACTTTCAATAGTATCCTTGTGTCCTAGACTCCAAAAAGTCTCCAATAAACAAATCAAATCACTTAAACTATGGTTTTAGATTTGACGGCAGACTTCTCTATGTGCCCTGGAACTCATTTTAGGAAACCACCTGTATCCTGCCTGAGGACTTGATGGAACCATTCTGCAGCTCCCCTTGAGCCTGGGTGGGAGAATCCAGAGTATCTGGGAGCCAGAAGCCGCCAATCCCTGTGCAGTCAGCTCTGAACGCTGTGGGGCCGCAGTTCCTCGCCCGTGCTTCCTCACTGAGTGAGAAGCTGGTGGTTCCCCTCCAGACAGTCACGACCGAGTGGAGCAGCAGTGAGCGCTCACTGCAGATTGGGAGACCTGAAAGATTTCCAAAATGGAGGGAGAATCGGGCAGGTCAAGAAAGAGGGGCTTGGCCGGGCGTGGTGGCACACGCCTTTAATCCCAGCACTCCAGAGGCTGAGGTAGGCGGAGCGTTGTGAGTACCAGGCCGGCTTGTGGTACAACGCGAGCGCAAGATCAGCCTGAGCTACATAGTGCGACCCTGCCTCAAAAAAGTAGGGCCTGGAGTTTGGCTCAGTGGCTTAAGCGCCTGTCTAGCAGGCGCGAGGTTGTGAGCTCGATCCCTGGTGCCGGGAGGGCGGGGGGGCTTCTGGTCAGGGTTCCTTCAAACAAGATTCTAGCAAAAAGGGCTAAGAAGCCCAGAGTAGGCAGCACCACTGGGCTCTGTGGACCTCGGAGTCATCAGGCATTTTTCCTCTCCATTTCTTTCCCTCTGAGACCCTACGTTTTCCCTATTGCCCTCTGCATATCTGCTCCACTGCCCTCCACACAGGCGGGTTTCCTGTCTGCCTGTGACCACATATGCTGCCAGCACCCACCACCTGCAGTTGGTCTTGGCTTCTACTGCATAGTTCAGTCTCAGGGAGGTGACCTGATTGGCCTAGGCTAAGTCAGGTGACTCCCCCTTCTCTCTCCTGCCTCTGAAGAGCTGAGACAAGGCCATGGTGGATACAGCAGGCTTCGGGAAGGAAGAGGAGATGACTTTGGAAGAATGATAGCTAATAAAGACAGCTCAGTGTCTGACCTGTGGAATGGAGAAGTGGTGTGCTAGACTTGAGCTTCTCAACTGGAGCTGCCCATTAAAACCACCCAGAAAGCCACACCTCATGAGGCCAAATCTCGGATGGGCCCAGGCACGCCCTCTTTGAGAAGGTACTGAGGGATGGTTCTGCTTACAGAACACTGTTCCAGGTAGGAGATACTGTTGCAGGTAGGCGAGATGAAAGGCACAAACAGATGTATCAAATACAATTTGATTGTGTTAAAAGATATGGTCATGCACTGAACAAATACTTATTTCCTGAGTTCCTAGCAAGTACCTGGCATTGTGTTCCATGCCAGAGATACAAGGTGTTTTGTTTTTTATTCATTGTTTTATTTCTTGATGTTGTTTTTGCAGGGGGAGAGGGGGCTGGGGAGTCGTTTGTATTTTGCCAGTACTAGAGATTGAACCTAGGAACTTCCCGTAGAGTAACATCTCCAGTCCCTTTTAAAATTTTCTTTCTGAGACAGTCTTACTAAGTGGCCTAGGCTGAGCTCAAACCTGCAATCCTCCTGCCTCAGCCTCCCAGAGGCATGCATGTACCACCATGTACAGATCAAGTTACAAAGTCTTTGTCCCCATGGAGCACACATATTAGTGGCTAAGAGTGCAAGCATCATGTCCCAAAACACCTGGAAGACTACCAGGAGCGGTTCCTGTGCACTAAGTTTGAAGAGCACGGAGCTCACTGGATGTTTCTGAGCCCAGAAGCTGTACTCTTAGGGCTAGGATTCAAAAGGTGAAAGATGATAGATCTGAGATGAATTTGGGGAGAGGAAAGGAGGAAAATGAAAGAGGAAAACATGGCTAAACAACTCATTAATTATTACAGCTATCCACACAAAAGTGAATGAACGCCCTGGGTTTGATCCCCAACAGCAAAAACAAAGAGAACGAAGACTTTATTTAAATCGTATTTTTAGAAACTGGGAGAGGGCAGGGCTGTAGTTCAGTGGCAAAGTGCTTGCCTAGCATGTGTGAGTCCCTGGGTTCAATCCCCAGCACTAAGGAAGGGGAAAGCTGTAAAGAAAATGCTAAATAAGTGGTTTCCTCTGAGTGTTAGTTATAGGGGTTTATTTTGTTTTGCTTTTTTGCCTGCTCCTTTCATCCTTCTTTATATTTTCCAAATTTTCCACAGTGAACACCTAATATACTTACAATGTTCTAATGGCAAGGGGGCTGTTAGCAGAGTGCCTCATTGCTCCGGATTTTGTACATCAGAATTGCGTAGAAGCCTTGCTGGAATGCAGCTAACTGGCTCCCACCTCCAGAATTTCTAGGCTGGGGCCTGAGAATTTGCTCCTCTAAAAAGCTCTCAAGTGATACTGCTGCTGCTGACTCAGATCCACTCATTCAAAAAGAATCAGCAAGATTGGAAAAACTGAATTTTCGAGTCTTCAAGAGAAGAACCAAGAAGACTTGTCAAATGATTGGATATGGGAGGTGAGAGAAGATGCCAGTCAAAGATCACTTCTTTTATTTGGTACCAGGGATCTAACTCATGAGCTTGCACTTGGCAGGCAGGCGCTTACACCGCTGAGCTAAATCCCCAGCCCAAAAATCACTTCTTAATAGTGAGTTGACTAAGAGTTTCTTTGAGTCACCCTAAGAGTCTGAACAGTATTCTTCATGGTTAAAAAAAGCTTTTAACTTCCTTTTTGTGGAAGAGAGAAAGAGAGAGACCCTCAGTTGCAAAATCCAGAACCTCTTAGTGAGCTGGAAGTGGTCAACATTTGTGCATTCTGGGGATCCTCTGGGGGTTTCTTTTTGCATATTCTTAGTGTTTACATGACTAACTCTAAAGGGTGGAGCCTAAGGCCAGGCTTCTTAGAATTGTTTCAGTGCTGGGCATGATGGAGTACACCTGTAAACCCAGCTCTCAAGAGGCTGAGGCAAGAGGATCACCAAGAATTGGAGTCTAGCCTAGGCAACATGGTGAATTCAAGGCCAATTTGAACTGTATAGTGAGACCCTGTCTCAAAAAAAAAAAAGAAAAAAAAAGAATTGCTCCAGTGGGGAACTGAGGCAGGAGGTTCACTTGAGAAAGAAGGAGAAATGCAGAGTCAGAGCAAATAGAGCTGGACTGGTGGAGTGAAGTTCATTGGTTTAGGTGCCCCAGCCAAACCTGAGCTTGTCAGGTCTCCTGCAAGAGGCAAAATGGAAATAAAGAACCTGCCAGCTCCTCTTTGGGCACGAACACAAGTGTGAGCTGATGATCTAGAATTCAAATTTAGTCAACGTATTAACTCAATAAGTATTTATTAAGTATCTAGCAACTCTATGCCCAGAACTAAATAAGGGAGACTTATAAGGACCCAGGAAAAATCAAAGATGTGACACCAGCCATTAAAGACAGGAGAAAATACGAGATTCGGTGAGCATTTACTAAGCAACCAGAAATAAACACACCAAGCCTAATACTGAGACCAGAAGTAGTTTATCCTAGTAGTTAGACATACACTATGGTCATACTCAAAATTTATTAATACTTAGATAATCTTTTTCAAGGTACTTCATTCTCTCTATCTAGTTTCCTTATCTTAAAAAAGGAGAGAAGGCAGGTGTGGTGATGCCAGCCTGCAATCTCAGCACTAGGGAGCCAGAGGCATGAGGATCACTATGAGCTGAAGGCCAGTCTACGTTAGTGAAACCTTGTTGGAGGTCTACATTAGTGAAACTCTGTCTCTAAAATCAAATCAAATCAAATCAAGCCAAGGAAGGAAGGAAAGAAGGAAGGAAGGAAGGAAGGGAAGCAAAGAGGGAGGAGAAGACTATAGCAATGTTCACCTTCATTGGTCAGCTTATTGTCACTGTAATGAAATGTCCAATGTGATTAACTTACAAAGAGAAAAGATTTATTTTTGGCCCACAGTTGTGGAGGTCCCAGCCCACGATCATTCTACTCGGATACTCTGGACCTGTGGCATCACCATGGGAGCTTGTGGCAGAACAACATCAATCACCAAGAAGCAGAAGAGAAAGTGGAGAGAGACAGGGCCCACAATCCCTTTCAGGCTCAGCCTCCATGACCTAAGACCTCTCACTAGGCCCTGCCTCTTAAATATTCTGCCACTCCCTCTACCACATCCAAACCATAGCAGCATTTCACAGAGTTGTGATGAAGATTAAATTAAGTACATTTTATAAGAAACATGAAATGGTACTCTGATCCTTAGTGCTCTGTTTTGTTTTGTTTTGTTTTTCTTGTGTACTATTTGGGTTAAGTAAATAAAACAGAAGGAAAATACTGACATATTTGCATAGCAGTTTATAATTTGTGTGTAGCATTAGGACAGAAATTAAAGTAAAAGACAAACAGAAAATATGTAAATGTTTTCTACATATAAAAATGAGTTAACTGGGTGTGTTGATGTGTGCCTGTAATCCCAGTGCTCTGGAGGCAGAAAAATTGTAAATTGTATCCCAGCCTAGGAAATTTAAGGACTCAGTGAGACTATATCTTAAAATTAAAAATAATAATACAAGGGGCTGAAGATATAGTTCAATGCAAAGGCCCTGGATTCAATCCCCCAGTACTGCCAAGAAGAGGAATAAGAAGAAGAAGAGGAGGAGGAGGAGGCAGAAGAGGAAGAAAGAAAATGGGTTGCTATTTTCCATTTATGACTTTTACAACTCTATGAGAAAAAAAATTGTCACTCTAATAAGGCATTATTGCTGTGTCTAGATGTCCCACACAAAGCCTCATGCAATCCTAGGTGGTGCTTTTCCCGAGTTAGCTGGATCTAAAGTGTGTGATGCTGGAATCTATTCATGGTGCAATGTTTGGCTCAAGGGCACTAGGATTAAAGACGTGATTGCTACCAGCCCCGAGTAGCCTGAATAGCTGCAAAAAGAGTTGCAGTTTCCTTCTTGCTTTGCTACCTTCTGCCCACCATGAACTGTTTCTCCTCTGCAATGCCTGGAGGCAGGTGATTATGGACTGAAACCTCCACAAACTGTGGGCTAAATAAGCCTTTCTTCTTTTAACTTTGGGTGTCAGTTATTTTGTCTCAGCAATAAGAAATGTAACTAAGACATAAAGAGAGAAGCAAGTTCCTAAAAAGAGTCATAAAAACAGGAACAGCCCCAGGAAAAGATTCTCAAGCTCAGTAAAAACTAAAGAAATGCAAAATTAAAGCAATTGTGATATTTCATTTCACCTATGGGATTGGCCCAGATTTACAAGGAACAGTCATGCCACCATGGGTCCAGTTGTTGGTGGGAAAGTGCTTTGGTACAACTATACAAAAGGGTTCCCTGACAAAATGAATTGAAACTTAAATGAGTCTAGCCATCAATCCTAAATTTCCAGCTCTAGGAATTGATCCAAACAACAGGATAGTTGACTTCCTTGCCACATTGCCTACCCAAGTTGGCCACAGCACCAGGAAAGCAGGATTTGTGCTTATTTAGTTTCATTCACCTAGCACTTATGCCTGTCCCTGACAAGCATGGAAGACAATATAGACACATGGAATACATGAACTGAAGGGTGCAACAATGCATTTGGGAGGGTGTTTGGGGGGATGTTGTTGCTAATCATGAACACTTGAAAATGACAAGAATGACTGGCTTGAGCAGCCCTGTTCCCTTTCTTCGCTTGCATTTGCATTGTCCAGTGGTCTGGAACCAAGTTTTCCATTTGTGAATCTGTTTCACATTCTCATAGACTGTATGTGTGCTCCTAGGAGAAATATAGGTTTAGGTTGCTGTAAGCCCCTGGTCACAATATTTTCATCAACTGATCAGTACATAATGCTACTTTAGCTGTGTTTCAATCACAAGAAATTCTACAGACCTCACATGATGCTGTATACTTGTAATACCAGTAATACTCTGGGAGACTGAGGCAGGAGAATCACAAGCTTAAACCCAGCATAGATAGATAGATAGATAGATAGATAGATAGATAGAGACATTTTTGAGTGATTAACACTGAACTCACTGCTACTCTATGACTCACGTCTGCAAGAAGCTTGTCCAACATATGTCTTTTTCTGAGGCACATCGAAACCATCTTTTGCTTCTAAACACTAGACAGCACTTCAGCCCCACCTGGGTGCCATTTTAAATGACAAAATCAATAAAAATGCAAAAAATGTGGTACTACATAGACCACAAAAGCTGAAGAAAGGCTGTACTGTTTACAGTACAAAAGTCAAAGAAAGGGCGTGGTGCCGCACTCTTGTAATCCCAGCACTCAGGAGGCTGAGGCAGGAGGATAGGCCAGCCTGGGCTACAAAGTGAGTTCAAGGTCAGCCTGAACTGCATATTGAGACCTTGTCTCAAAAAAGACAAAAGAAAGAAAAAAAAAAAAAAAAAAAAAAAAAAAAAAAAAAAAAAAAAAAAAAAAAAAAAAAAGGAAGGAAGGAAGAAAACCAAAAAAGAAAGCAAAGCGTCACCTCACTCAGCATTACCCGGGAATGTGCATACTGGGTGACCCAAACATTTTGCTGCTCTGCATGTCTATGAATGAACATTAATGTACCCTTGGTTTTATTTAAAATTTTGGTGAGAGGGAAAATTCACAAATGGGGAATCTGCTGGGCTTGGTGGCATATGCTTATAACCCCAGCACTTGGGAAGCTGAGGCAAGAGGATCACTGCAAGTTGGAGGCCAGACTGGACTACAAAGTGAGTTCAAGGTCAGCCTGGGCTGCATAGTGAAACTGTCTCAAAAAGAAAGCAAAGCAAAACAAAACAAAACAAAACAAATGGGGAATCTGCCAACAACAAGGATTGACTATTCAAGTGCTTACGCAGCACAGAGCCAGTACCAGTCGGTATTCTAAGATTTTGCAAATAAATATTCATTTCAGCCTCATGCTAATCAGGTTAGGGATGTACTATTAATATCTCATTTATTTATGAGGCCCAGAGGGGTTTGGCCACCTGTGCATAGTCACACAGCAAATAAGTAAGTGATAGGTCTGGGAACCTACAGAGCCATGTTGGAGCCAAGTTCCAGGGAGAAACCAAGAGATACTTTAGATTTATTCAGAGAATTTGCCTTCTTGTTGCAGGTCTTCCTGGAAATCAAAGGCATAAAACACAAGGAGCAAGGCTCAAGCAAGGAAAAATTGTCTGTAGGCTATAAAGAAGAAAGAATGTAAATTGGAATGTTGGCACACACCTGTAATCCCAGCACTCTAGGAGGCTGAGGCAGGAGGACTACAAGTTCAAGCCCAACCTGGGCAATTTAGCAAGCTGTTGTCTAAAAAAAAAAAAAAAAAAAAAAAAAAAAAAAAAAAAAAAAAAAAAAAAAAAAAAAAAAAAAAAAAAAAAAAAAAAAAAAAAAAAAAAAAAAAAAAAAAAAAAAAAAAAAAAAAAAAAAAAAAAAAAAAAAAAAAAAATTAATTAAAGGGGTTAGAGATGTAGTTCAATGCAAACACCCTGGTACCAGTTCTACAAAATAAATAAATAAATAAATAGAAATAAATGAAAAGGTGGACTGGTGGATTTTAGAACAGAATAAAGAGACACAATGTAAAGGAAAAAAAAAAAAAGACCTAGGGCAGGGATATAGCTCAGTGGCACAGTGCCTGCCTGGCAAGCACAAGGTTGTGAGTTTGATTCCCGGTACCAAAAAAAACCCTCCCAAAATTCAGCTTCTATGTCATAATCAATACAATATGGTATATCTTAGTCATGAAAAATAAATCAGTGGACACCAAATGTCAAACAGACTGTAGGTGCCTTGAGAGGGAGGGACCCTCCCTTAAATTTCTCTTCTGCTGATGGTCTGTTGCATAGCTGTCAAAAATATTGATCATTTCTTCCTCCCAAAACAGGCTCCTTTGTATCACTCTCTCAAGCAGGAATTTACCAACTCTGTAGATCAGTCAAAGACAAGTAGCCTCAAACCCTTTCTCCCTGTGGCATTTGCAGGCGTTTTTATTATTTTCCTTTCTCTGTGAGCTCGCACATACCTCAGTCTCTGGGTTTCAGTGACTGAGTCTGTCCAAGTCTCACCTGCGCCCAAGAAGTGACTTCTCTTATATTACTCTTTCAGAAGGATATGGAAGGTAACAATTCTTTCCAGGATAGACTTTTAAAAAGAAACCAAGGGTCAGGGATTTAGCTCAGTGGCATAAGCACCTGCCTGGCAGGTGCAAGGTTGTGAGTTTGATCCCTGGTACCAAAAAAGAAAAGAAAAGAAAAGAAAAGAAAAAGAAAAAGAAACCAAAACTCTAAAGTGGATGAACACTCTGGGAAATAGTCTACAAATTAAAATACTATTCACATACTTCCCCTGAGGTACAAACTTCCTTTCTGAAGATTAGCAACTTACTCAACCTGTTACAAAAACCAAACCCGATGTTTCTTCTCCATTGGATGGCAAAGTTTACTGAAGCTTTCTCTTTTGAAACCCCCACTATTTCTCAAAATAGGATCTCTTCTGCTTTTTTTTTTTTCTTTCTTTTCTGTGGTACTGAGAATTGAACTCAAAGCCTCACACATGCTAGACAGAGCTACTTCCCCAGACCACACTGTACCTTTAATATTGCAGTTCAGGTGCACGCCAAACGTGTCCATAAATCATGAGGCATGATTGCATGTGAGTGCTCGTTCTCCTAAGGGTGGGGGCTGGAAAGGAAGTAGCCAAATGGATACTGTCTGTGGGTGCGTCCAATAAAACCTCATTTCTCTGTACTAAAAGCCACGTGACTCTGACTGGTTTCAAAGATCTGGCCTCCAAACAACCAGGCATCCTTTTTAAATTGGCATTTTTTCCAAAGAGGAAGCCTGAGCATTTTTTTCTGCTCAGCTTCACACAGTGCTGAGCCAGCTGTCTAACAATATGGGTCCCTGAAGGGGGTGCTGCCCACGTTAGTGCAGCAGTCACCAGTGCCTGTTGCTCATAGCGAACGACAGCAGGAGGGCAGAGCATGGGTCCAGGGACTTGGCAGAGACACCCTGGAGAAGAACCTATGCACCCAAAGTGCCAGCAGAGGTTACCCAAGCACCAAGATTGACATCCCACATGAAGTCCAGTCCCAAGGAGTAAAGATCAGAGCTCTCTGGAGGCTGCCCAGGGCAGTTCAAAGAGGGATGGACCTCCAGACATCTGTTCCAAAGAAATGCCACCCACTACTGGCACATGCCAGCCTCCTAGGCAGGTTTCCAAGGGGCAGCTACAGTGGGTCACTTTTACATACTGATTTTTACATACTGATTTGTGCTGGGATGTAGAGATGGGATGTAATGGCCACTCCCAGTCATCCTGGAACTCCGCTTTGGCCCAGACCTTGAAAGATCTTGACAAGTATGGTGGTGCATAACCCATAATTCCAGCATTAGACAGTCTGAGACAGGAGGATCGCCATAAGTTCAAGGCCAGCTTGGGCTACACAGTAAGTTCTAGGCCACCTTGAACTATATAGTGACACCCTGTCTCAAAAAACAAAAACCAAACAAACAAACAAAAAATCTTCTTGTTGACCCTATTGTAAAAACAATGTGGTCTTCTCTTGCCCTGGAAATCTGGCCTAGAATCTTTGCTGTAGTTTCTTAATCCACTTCAGTTTGATGTTCAGAATTGAGATAATGCGACCTCCTCCAAACACGCTTGTCCCTCCAAACTCCAGTGATATCCCCTGCCTCAGATGCCTGTCACCATAGGAGAGCCCGGCTCAGCTGCTGTGTGACAACTCCCCAGCTTGCTTTTTGCTTTTGAATAACTTGAATATCAAACCCAGCACAAAGGGAATAAAAAATACACAGTAGTTGCTGGGGGGAAAAAAGCTCATTACATCCACTTCATTCTCTCTGGCAAACACAACCAAAAGACTTTTTTTTTAAATCCCCCTGAAACTTCTCATTTAAGCTTGGGGTGCAAAAGGCATCTGAAATGTGAGAGTTCCAGGACCCGCACAGGAGAAGAAAGGGAGGGTTTCAATGAAATACAAAAACCAACACAGATCTGAAGGGGAACAGGCGGCCCCCACAACAAGGCAGCCAACTGCCAAACTGTCATTTTGCTCCACGGCTGAACAGAAGGCTCGAGTAATGACAACCACAAAACTCATTTAAAGTCTGAAAAGGTGACTAATGAGCTCATTCATGCTGGCTATAAATTATTCACTACAACACTGATCCCACTCAAGACAAACAGAAAAGTAAACTTTAAACACAGGCATCGCTGGCCTTCCAAAGTGCAGCGAGTTATGTCTGTTAAAACTTCTCACAATAAGAAGGATACTTGTCTTTCCTTCATCTATTGTCACATTATTCTTCTGTCTCCTTTTTTTTTACTGCCTTTAATCAAGTTTAAGCAGACACAGCTGTTACACGTTTATTTCTCCGTTGAGTTTTTTTCCATTAGTTATGACGAGCAATCATGATGCCCCAAAAATAGCAGCAAATTATATTCTCTAGAAATTGAAGGCTGACCTTAAAATGAAGCCCAGGTCTTCAGAAAGAATATTCATATGCACATGTTGGGTAAGTGACAGCCACACACAAAGGCAAAACAAATGTGCAAAGTATTTTTTGCTCTTTGAGAGGTTTTCAGTTTGCTTCCAAATTTCCTTTGGATCTAGTGGTAACGAGTTGCTTTGAAATCTTACAATATAGAACCTGCTACTAATGGTCATGTTTTGGTTACGATTTTCATTAAACATACCATCTTAAGTGACTAAAAGAAGAATGTCTCATGTAAGCTTTCTTGGGCACAGATAAACAGAGCAGCAGGTTTGTTGAAAACTCACCACATTGCTGCAGATTACTTTCAGTTTCCTGTTTAATATTAAATAAAGAACTTTAGCTCTTCTGTTTTTATAATCTGGGCTATTTGCTACTACTGTTGCTACTAAAAGTATTATTACTGTGGCTGAATCATCCCATATTTCAAACCTTTTTCTTTTTTTTTCCCTCTCTCGCTTATGATTGTATTTTCAAGACATCATAAAAGTTCAAAGTTTCAAATCTGTTTCATAGATTTAAAGAAAAAAAAACAGTCCCCAAATAAGTACTTACATTAGCTGTTAGTCAGATGGCTGAACATTATGTATTTTTAAACTGCTTTGAATACTTTGAAAAGGAGCCACAGAAAAGCCACAGAAAATACTCATAGTCAAATAGCAGCAGATGGAGGTTCGAACCAATCAAAAGTGAAAGTAGAAAAATTTGAAGCTGAATTGTGCCCTGCCTGCACCTCAAGATAATGGGGGTGGGGGGGATGAATGGTATTATAGCCTCAAAGCTTGTCAAAGGCAGAAGAAATAATTAATTACAGGCAAATTAAGACCCAAGCCTTGACTCCAGCCTGTGCCCTGGCCAAACTGTTTCTAAGGAAAATCTTCCATATTTTTTGTTTGTTTTTGTTTGTTTTTTCAGTTTCTTGCACATGAACTAACGGCTTGTCCAGTCATTTCTGTTGTCTGAAATGTGAAGCAACAATTTTTTTAAGTACAGAAAGAAGAGTCTTGAAATATTTATAGCAAAGTACTTTGCCACCTACTGACAGCAATCTGGTTGGCCTCCACATATTTAATGTTAATTTTTTTTCTTATTACCCATGTTTCTGAATCTTGTAAGATGCCTCTGTTTTCTTGCAGTTGTTCTGGGTACTCTTGAGTGTTAATAGACTATTTCTTCGCGGGGAGGGGAGCACATTTTAGTTCACAGAGAAATTGAGTGAAATATCTTTGTCCCCCTGGATGCATGGTGGTGTTTTGTTTTGTTTTTGTTTTGTTTTGTTCTCATCAAATGAGTGAGGCAAAAACCTAATTTCAGCTAAAGAAATGGGAAAGTCTTCAGCAGCATCCCCTAGAAGGCTGAATTCCTGTTAGTGCTCTGTGGAAGGCTATGGCCAAAATACTGCTTTGAAACTGAGCCACGCATCCTACCTCCTCCCTGGCACCGAGTCTCACAGGCAGAGTTCACCTCTCCCTTGATTGGTGAGAAACCTGGCATGGCCAATGCTGTCTTCACACCACGCCGCTCCTGATTTCCCTGGGGAGGACCCAAGGTGATGTCAGTTTTGCCTGAGGACATTCAAGGCCCCTGAACAACAGCAGGCAACACAATGAACAGCAAGTACCCAAGTATGTGATCCAAGGAATTATAAAACACACACAACAAAAGCTCTCCAGTGCTTCCTACCTGCCAGGCACCATGCCAAGAGCTCTACCTGCATTATTTATTTCATCCTCTACATCCATTACAGGCAGGTGCTGTCATCCTTATGGGCAGATGAGGACACTGAGGCTCAGAGAAGTTATGTCACCAGTCAGTGGAGAGCAAGAGGTGTTTGGAGGGGTGAGATGACTTGGATGTGGTTTGTTCCCCCAAGGGCCCATGTGTTGGGACCTTAGTCCCCAGCGTGGTGACTGGGAGCTGATAGGCCCTTTAATAGTGGAAGGTCCTTAAGTCACTGAAGCATTGCCCTTGGGAAGACTGAGGTTAATCTCTAGCTACCCCTTGGGATTCCTTAAGAGGGGGGTCTTTGTGAAAGCCTGAACTTGGCCCCAGCCAGATGCAATCAGTTGCTTCTACACACTGCCTGCCATGATGTGACTCAGACAAAGGAGGGAACCTTGTCAGAGGCTTCACCATGCTGTTTGGACTTTTGCTGGTAATCTACTCCTGAGGCTTCATCCTCACAGATTTCTGTATTTGGTTGGGGTTTTGCACGGCATTTTTCAAACAGGTCACTAAACACAGACACCCTTCTCTCCACTCAGTTAGCTCTGAGGCTCACATAGAAAAGCCCATCACTTACTAAGTGGACAAGCAGGCCTACAAAAGATCAGTGTATTTGTGGCAATGATCATACACTAATGCTGTGCCTTTCTTTCAATCTTAAAACACAAAGATTTGGAGACTGGAGTATAGCTCAGTCGTACAATGCTTTCCTAGCAGCTAGGCCCTAGGTGCCACCAGATAAATAGATAGATGGACAGACTTAGGTATACACACACAGTGAATTTTAGAAAAGTTCCTGAAAGCTGATAACTCAAGAGGCCCAAACCTTCAGAACAAACAAGCAGCTGTGATGGTGTGCATTTGGTAACTCATAGAATAATCCACTCTTTGCCAGTCTTAAACCAACTCCCCCCGCAACACACGCACACATGCATACACTGCCAGTTCACCAAGTAAACCTTTTTTCAGTATTGCATGACCACAGGGACAAAGAGCTAATGGTTTCACTTCAAATTAATGCTTCTAAAGCACATGTGTGTGACTAGAAACCATTTTTAAATAATTTCCCTTGTTCTTTGCACTCAGAATTAAGTGGGTGCTGCTTACCAGTTTAGAAACACCATAGACTACCACACCAGAACTATTTTCCAAAAGCTAAATGACAGAGAATTAGATCAAGATACAGATTGACCTATGCCAATTCTGTAAGCACATGCAGAGCAGCCAGTCATGATGAAAATACACTGACCCGACTACCAATCAGATTAACATTCTCCTTGTGTATTTTGGGCATAAAGATAAATCTCTGTTATGAAGTTGCCAGATGTTCTCCCAGATATTCTAGAGCCTTTGCACAGCTCTGTGTCCTGGAGACTGAGAGGAAATATGCTCCCTCACTGCAGGGCCATCTCCTGCACCCATGCCACCATCTTGAAGTCCAGAGGCAAAGAGTTCATTCTCTCATGAGTCACCCACATTGTTTCTTTGAAAGCTTTCCTGGTGCCATGGTTGAAATCTCATCACAAGATTAGCTAAAGCTCCATAAAAAGTGGATGCAGTAGAAAGCTGAGTCTGTGTGGTTTCGTTCTTGAGACACTCTCAACTCTCCACAGGAATCTGATTCCACTGCCATTTGGAGTAACTCTGGCTTCTGCCACCAATGCTAGCTCTCTCTAACTCCATAGGAAGCCTCTCGCAGCTTTCATGCTTTGTTTTATTTTAGACAGGGACTCACTATGTGTCCCTTGAACTCACTGTGTAGCCCAGGCTGGCCTCGAACTCACAGCGATCCTTCTGCCTCAACCACTGGAATGCTGGGATTACAGGCGTGTACCACCACACCTGGCCATTGTCACTGCTTTCTTGTGACACCAACATTGCAGCAATGCTACGAATGTTGATGGTTGAGCTCTGCTCACAGCTTCCCAGATCATCATGGAATGAGCTACATTTCCTACACAGAAGAGGCGCTTGCTAATTGGAAATAGGAGTTAGTTACCCACCATTCTCTGGGCCTCATGCCTCACATCTTCTATCGCTCCAACTCACGGGCAGGAAGAAAGTTACTAATTGTGAGCTCCACTGGTTTATCCTTTAATCTAAACAGAGCTATTTACTTCCTAATTACAGTCTTAGCCTTATGGCACTGGCCAGAAAAGGTTTATTCATTACAAAAACCAATTAATGTAAGAAGAAAATAAAAATCTACAAGGTTGGCCTTAGGAATAACTTTACTAATGGTGTCATACAAGCCCCTAATTTAATGAAGCAACTGAAGCCAGAGAAGTGACTCAGGGGCACGTGTCAGACTGCACGTTCACACTTTCCTCTCCAGTCTCTTCTTCTCTTCCTTCCCAATAGCACTCCAAATTTCCTAGCCATGGGGGTCGGTGGAATGGGCCCATCATCTCTCCAGGGGGACTGGATTAGTGAAGAGAGGGCAGCTCCAGAGAGGACGCAGTGCAGGAGCCAACATACCTCCTCCATTGTTCACAAGGCTGAGTTGGCTTTTCTGTCACTTGTGACCAGAACATCCTGACACCTATGGAGAATTAGAGGTGGATCCAGTGTCTCAACTTCCTCCTAGAAATGTCTATCATGATAAAGCACCCCCGCCACCACCATTTTTGTTTTTCTTTTCCTGGTATTTTTGAGACAGCATCTTCTTAAATAGTTCCAGCTGATCTCAAATTCTCTATGTAGCCCAAGCTGGCCTCAAACTTTTGTCAGTTCTACTGCCTGGGCTCCTGAGTGCTGGGATTATAGGTGTGCACCCCCATACCTGGGAAAGCCTTTAATGTCACAAAATACAGGGGAAAAAAATTGACAAGTTTAGTGGCTGGGCTTGATAAGAGGAAAAAGATTTAGGAAAAAAATACTGTACCAAATTATGTCATCACAGAGCACGTCTAAAGGATGGCTTAATGTGTAAAGATTGGTCATGTTAATAGAGCCTCTGTGATGAATGGAAAATTTATGAATGGGGATTAACTGTCAGGAATTCACAGTTAATGGGGAGGTCAGCTCTGTGTTAGAACCTGAAGCAAAACATGACTCCCACTGAGGTCTTAGAGCTTAT
This sequence comes from Dasyprocta punctata, assembly GCA_004363535.1. NCBI lineage: Eukaryota > Metazoa > Chordata > Mammalia > Rodentia > Dasyproctidae > Dasyprocta > Dasyprocta punctata. The sequence goes on from RJWM01006461.1 coordinate 81,783, forward strand.
CTTGAAGCTGGACCTATTTCTATGGGCAGTCAAGGAGACTATCTCAACTGTACATTCCTAAGTGCCCAGGCCAAGATCAGGTGCTCATGGAGAAATAATCATAAGCATAATGACAATGGTATCGAATAGCTATTGCACAGTGGAGAGCTGAGCATGTTATCCGCTTTATGTCACAGAATGCAGTGGTCAATATGGGGTAGGTTGGTCAAAGTAGTTAAGTAATGACTCTGAACGACTGTTGCAGGAATATATCTAAGACTGCATTTAGTGTGCGTGAGAACATATTCTTTTATAAACTTATTTTTATATTATTATTATAAGGATGATTTTCCATAAATGTAATCGTAAAATGTAATCTAATTAATATTCACTACATATCCACAGGAGGATTTAACATGAAACACTTAGGCTCAAAACCCCTATGACCTCTTCTGGGTTGAATGTACATCTTCTATATTTAAAATAAACCTCTGTACAGGAAGACTTAAATGCCACACAATCTTACGGTTTAGATGTGAATGAAACACAAGAGAAATTTTCCAAAATTTGACAATAGACTTAAAAATTTACATAGCATTAGCAATAACCAGTTGTGAAGCCTAATGTCTTTTTCTATACGAAAAAAAAAAAAAAAACAAATCTCAGCCAATCATGCTAAAGCACTGAACAAATTATCTTGCTATTCTCACTACAGAAAATGGCATCTTCAAATTGTTATCATATGAGCAAATGATCAAAGTGCACACAGCACAAAAAATGCAGGAGGCAAGCAATGTAGAGGCACGTCAAGCAGCTAATTAGTAAATCTATTATGTTACTCTGAATTTTGTGATGTTTTGATTGTCAGTTTTTAAAATACAGTTTTTTGGTGTGTTTCCTTTCATCATTTGAAATAAATGAATAAATGCTCATTTCTGCTGTTATTGTTTGAGTTGCTTTGTTTCATTTTGTTTTGTTATATCTTTTTTTGAGACAGGGTCTCCCAAAGATTCTAAATTGCCCAGGCTGGGTTTAAAATTTGCAATCCTCCTGCCTCAGCCTCTCAAGGTGCCATGAGCCACCATGCCTGGCTTCACCATTTCCAGTTTAAATGCTCACCCTTACAGTCATTTTTTGGTGGGAGGTTATTTTGAGATTGAAAACTGTGGAGTCTGTTGGGGTTTTTTGTTTGTTTGTTTGTTTTCAGTGCTGGGGATGGACCCCAGGGCCTCACATGTGCTGGGCAAATACTGTCCCACTGAGTCACACTCCTAGTTTTGTCTTGGTTTTATATTTATAATTTTACATTATTTCTTTAAAGAGTATCTCCCCCAACTGGACAGGCAGCAGGTCACCCGAAGCCTGCATCCACCCCTGCGTGTGCCGACTCCTCACGCCCTGCCAGCAGCTCTGTGAGGCAGGGACAGTGCGCAGAGGAGGGACCTGGGCCTCCAGTGGGGCAGAGCTGGGGCCAAGCCCAGCAGTCTGGCTCTGTGATCCTGCCACACCGGTTCTGTTTTTCAGCCTGCCCACCCCTAAGGCAAAAAAGGAAAGGGCCACCCCTTGGCTGACCTCCTTATAGCACTCAAAGGGTTTGGGAAGGGGCTGAGGTGTCACTCAGTAGTAGAGCACTGGCCTACCAGGCAGGAGGCCCTGGGTTCCCCCAAAAAGGGGAGTTTGCAAGGAAATCTCAAGCCCTAGAACAGAGAGCTTATTTGAACTCACTGCAAAGCTGAGGGTTCAGTTAGCGTCCCTGGTAATTACAGGTGCTCTGACTCACACTCGGGTCCTGGTTTAGCCTGAGACACCGTACCTACTTGGCCGGAAGGGCCACCCTTGTACAGGGTCAGCCCTGGCAGGGACCAGGTACAGATATGCAAAGTTCCAGAGCAAGAGAGACAGACAGAGAGAAAGAAAGACAGAGCAAGACAGAGAGAAAGAGACAGAGAGACAGAGACAGAGATAGAGAGAAACAGAGACAGAGACAGAGAGATAGAGACAGAGACAGAGCGAGACCCCCTTTGGAGGGCCATGGGGTGGGTGGTGTTAACATATCTAAGGAAATAAAGAATCCTTCAGATACCTTGCTGAGTCTGAGCTGAATGAAGGCTGGCTGTTCTGCTCCGGGAAGCAGCAACTTCATCAGAAAGGAACACACTCCCACCTTGGACCACCACTGCAGCAGCGACCCAAGGCAAGAGTGGCAGGATGGGTGAGCACATGGGTTGTGCAGCCCTTACCAGGGTCAGGAAGGTCATCCGACTCTATGCCTGGGTGTAAAACTGGGGTATAATGCTATCCACCAAATAGTACGGCTGGGAGGGTTAAACACATCTGTGCACCTCGAGTTACTAGACCTCGAGGGATGGACTCCACAGGTAAATGCTATGCAAGTGATTGCAACGATTAGGTCAAAACTGAAAGGAATTAGAATGAGAGTCAAGGGCTGACACAGGAGGCTGAGGGCGTAGTTCAGTTTCAGAGCACTTGATTAGTGTGAAAGAGGCCCTGGTCTGACCACGGGCACTGCAGAAAAGGAAAAAAAAAAAGGCTGATAAAGAATCATTTGCAGGCTGGGCATGGTGGTGCACACCTGTAATCCTAGCACTGGGGAGGCTGAGACAGGAGGATCATTGTGAGTTTGAGACCAACCTGGCTA
>RJWM01006462.1:0-84265 GCA_004363535.1 Dasyprocta punctata
ACTACTTTTATTTTTAAAAATTCTAAACAGTTTATTTTTTTGATGTGTCCTAGAAGTTTGGAATTGCTCTTTAGACTTCATCATCCTGTTTATCCTAAAATATTCTAAAATCCAAACGTGAACTAACTGTGAACATAACCTGCCTTAGTTCTGAGCAGGTTTCAAGGTAAAGCGAAGGTCTGTCACCACACTGGCGCTTGTTCCGTGCTGCAATGACAGGGCGTGACTCCGAGCTCTCAGGACGATGACTGTGCTGTGTAAAGAGGAACCTGGCCCAGCAGCGGCCCCAGGTCACACGCCCTGTGCCCTCTGCCTCTGATGGAAACCACTGCTCACCCCGCACCAGGTCAGGATTCTCATCACAGCCTCTCCTGCGCCTCCCTAGACAGGGAGCGGGGTGGGTAGGAAAGCCACTGTGTGTCATCATTGACACCGACCACTGTTCTGATCTGGTTATAAGGTTAACAACTCCCCTGAATCTAAAAAGGACTAGAAAGCTCCAAGAACTTACACATATAAAAGAACAAATAAAATTCAAGCTTGAGCAACAATGATAAAAGGCAGAGGGATCAATCAGTTGTTTGACTAAAACACTAAGATAGCCAGGTGTGGTAACACACAACCTATAATTCCAGCACTTGGGAGGCTGATGCAGGAGGATTGCTGTGAGTTCAAGAGCAACCTGGGCTACATAGTGAGACCCTATCTCAACAAAACAAAACAAAACAAAACAAAACAAAACAAAACAAAACAAAACAAAACAAAACAAAACACTGACAAACTAAGATTCCTTCAAGCTCCAGGTCCAGAGCCCAAGGCATGAGGAGCTGTAGCATGGTCTTCTGTTGTCACACAGAGGTTGAGAGGCTCAGGTGGACAGGGCAAAGGGCTCTGGTTGAGCAAGGAGGGGTCCCTGAGAACCTCTGGGAGGGGTCTCCTGCTACAGAGTGAGTGGTGGTGCAGAGGAGAGGCCTCCGAGGAGAATTTAGTGGCCACTCGGCAGCTAGATTTCTCATTTATCTCTTTTTTTCTCACCCTGGCGCCCTGACTTGCTGCTTAACAAGTGAATACATTGTTAAAGTGCACTGCAGGTGGCATAATCAGGGGTCAGGGTGCTGATGGCGTTAGTGGGCAGCACCTGAGCAAGGCCATGCCTGTGTGCCTGACCACCCCCACTCTGTCTGCACCCTTCCCCAGGATCCTTTGTCCAGGTCACATGCCTCTCATGCAAGGCTTTCACAGTGGTGTCATTGAAACTGCAAACAGCGTGAATACCCAGCAAGCAACGGCTCTATGGATTAAAAATCATTAGAATCTCTGTGATGCCAGGAAGCAATACCATGACCTAGAAGTCAAAAGGCAAGACATGTGACGGGACGCACAGGGCGCACAGTTACTCCTTCAGCAAGGCTGTTAGACATCTGCTATGCGCTGAGCCCTGGTGCAGGTGGATACATGCAGGACCCGCGGGGGCCTGCTGAGGTGGGCCCTCTTAGCTGCCCCGCACGACGCTTGTGGAGATGGAGGCAAAGAAAGTTGGCACACCGGCCTGTGTCTGTTCACACTGTCTGGATTCTGACCCAGATCGTCTGATTTCAGTGGTTGGCAGCTTTACATTCTGGCCCCCGGTCCATGTTACCCTCCCCGCAACACGCACTCTCACACTTGTGATTGGGGCAGACACAGAAAAATGATACTGTCAGCTGCTTCTGGGTAGAAAGATTGTGGATGACTATAGAGTCTTTCTCCTTTTATTCTTTATACTTTCCAAAATTTGGATAATGATTATGCCTTATTTTTCTGAGGAAACAGAAGAGATATTTTAACAAAGACTTGAGAGAAAGAACTTTGGCTGAATTGACAGACAGACTCTACAGGCTTCTTGGGGTTTTGGGGGTGACTTCCCATCTATCAAGGCTTGTACTGGTGCATACCTCTGTTGTGCTTTGACTCTTTATGGGTCAGCTTTTGTCCGCACGCCACAGGTTTCCTGAGTGTGATGCAGAAGGTCTGGTGGGAAGAGGAGAGACTTCAGCTTGCTGGTCTGTTCAGTGCCCGCCTCTCTGAAAACCGCCATGGCCTTTGGCCACCAGACCAAACCAGCACTTGGCAGGCCACATTCAACACCACAGTGGGGCCCTGCAAGCACCTGTCCCTACACATCAGAGAACAAGGGGGCCGCCCAGGCCATGGGGGTGCGACAAGGTCCGGTGGTTTGCTGTAACCTCATTACGAGGCTGCCACGGAGTGTGGTACTAAGAAACTTAGTCTTGTGTTCAGTTTGTAAGATTGAGGACACTGATGACATTTTTTTTTCCTTTTTATAAAATGACCTTAATTCAACGTTAACATGGAGTGACAATCAGAGAGCTTTATCGGGGGCATCAGAGAAGGAAGATTTGCTCATGGGGCGGCTTAGTCAGGCCCCTCCCCATCCCATCTCACTGAACACGCTGCCCACAGCACAGACACATGCACATTCACACATGCACGGCACGCACGTCCTCAGTCCTGCCGAGTTTAGAGGGTGAAATTCTCCCTGAAACGTTACAGACAACAAGCAAACAGCAGTCCTCATAGCAGTCCCAGGACTGCCCGGGCTAAGTCTGAATCATAAAGCATGAATCACAGACAGAACTCGGGGGCACGGTCCCTTAATCGGAGCCTCAGACCCTTGCCATGCTCAATGGGATGAAAGCCATACTCTCTTCTATTTTTTCATCTTTTACTTCCTGTGTGTTTAAGGCATTTGCTTTCACCTCTTAATGGGAGAAACTGAGGCACAGAGGCTACTCAGAGAGTGCGGTGGCCTCTTGGCTCCGCAGGTCACTTTGTGCATGCTGGTCCTCAACGAATTTAAATGAGGACTGCCTCTGGCAGGGCTGGTGACATGGGTTGCTGCTGGGCCTGACCTGGAGTCACCTCCACTTCGGGAATATGCACGTGGGTGGCCCACAGTCTCACAGAAGGATCCTCCTGTTCACCCTTTGTGAGCTACTGGGCCAGACTGCGTATCCCAGTTTCACATATAAACCCCTCAGAGTGTGCATGTGGACTTTTTAATGCTCTTTTCCTGATAGCAGGAGAAGAAACTTGCGGACAGCACTGAGCCCATAGCTGCTTTTCCTCAGCCGAGTCTCCAAGGCTGAGCAAGACTCGAAGTCAGTAGATAAATTTCTGTGAGCAAACTAGCACTCCCCACCCCTAGGGGACATGTGAAAAAGTAAGAGTGGTGATATCCATCCCGAGAAAGGTCCCCAGCGCTGGCTGACAGACAGCGCTCGCCAGTGCTCTGCGGAGTCTGATGGGAGCTCTGTGACAAGCTGGGGTAACACCCTGCTTTGCTGGGGCTGGGCCGTGTAAGGGCCAGCTTTTATCTGGAGGCTGTGTTTTATTTTTATTAAAGCATTTTCTGCAAACAGCATCCCTACCTCCAACCTGCTAGTCACCCTTTCAGAGCGTTTGTTCCCAAGTATCTAAACTTAATTTTCAACATCTCTTACAGCCTACAAATCACTAGCTGCAGAGCCAGGGGCAGGGGCAGGAGCCCATGTCTCCCACTACCGGGTAGGCTGGGTGGGAGGACTGCCTGAGCCTAGGAGTTTGAGGCCAGCCTATGCCACATAGCAATGCTGTCACGAAACAAACAGGTAAATAAATAAATAAACTTCTAGTGGTGTTGCTAATCTTGGCATTGGCTGCCATTTTCCCGTGGTGGAAGATGAAGGCTAGCTCCTTTTCTATCCTCCCTTCTCTACTACCTCATGCCCCTGCACACTGACCTTGTAGACATTGATCAAAGAGAGTGATGATGACCACAGAGGTGCTGTTCACAGCTGAACCTGGGGCCAGTTGCCTTTCCTTTGCTTGTAGCTTTCTTTCCTCTTGGAATAAATGTTTCTTTCCTGTTTATTTTATTGTCTACACAGGTACTTACGGACCCTGAGTCTTAGCTTCCCTTGTGGTTCCATATTGGATACCTTAGCAGCTTTGGCTTCCTGAAGATGCCGCTCCCAGGCCCTCCCCTAGCTTGCAGCTTCTCCCTGGAGTGCTGTCCAGGGCAGTGATGCTGAGCGCTCCTTCCCCTTTCAGATTTTCCCTTGCCCTCCCCCATCAGGGCGCCCCTCCTTGTGCTACAGTCATGTGGATCCGTCCTTCCTTGCAGAGAGGCTGACGATGGCCTGGGTAGGTCGTGGTGTCCAAGATGCTAAAGTGACACCACTTTCTGCTAGTCCATAGAGCTGCTCTTGAGATGTCAGGGGCCATTGTGCATCAAATCTTTGTCTTTGGAAACAGACGTGCTTCGTTCCTTCTGCAGAGGTGCTGAGACTCCAGGGGCTGCCTGGCACGATCTTCAGCTCCTGCTAGGCCCACCTGGGGCTCAACCTTTAGTCCTGTGAAATTTGTCTTGACTTCTTGGTTGACCCCCATACCCCTCTGGATGGCCTGACACCTGCATGTTGGCCCTTCTGGTACTGGTTCTTAGTGTGCTCCTCTTTTCTCTCCCATTTTGATCCTGTCATCTTTTAGTTGGCTTCCTGGCGATCCTTTATACACTGCCCCTCCTAGCAATTATTTCAGCTTTTAGGGGCTCTGTTGGTTTGGGTTGTGTCCACTGAGGAGAGCGTAGCAAGTTGCTCACATTTCTGGGAGCGAAAATGTTAACCTTCCATGGTTCCTGTTTTTCGTGTTTATTTACATTTCCTGTTTTGAACAGTTGTTAGTTTTGATTTCAGGAGTTCTCTTAGGCTGGTCAGCTTCCCTGGGGAGATGATAGGCTTACTACAGGAGTTGTCCCAGCCTCTGAAGAATGGAAAGGCCAGGGCTGGTGTCTGGCTCAGACCCTCATGGGCTCTGCTGCCTCCGCCCCCTCAAGTGCAGGCCTGTGTCTTGTGTCTCCAGAGATGCGGACCCTGAAGGGGAGGTGGCTCAGGCTGAAGGGCCGGGGCGTGGCCTGACCACCTAATGGCATCCTGGCGTGTGTTTAAACAGCCCCTCATGCCTCAGCCTACCCCACCTCTGCCTGTGCCTGTAGTACTGGGGTCTGAGGTTTAAAATGAGGTGCTCCTGGCTTCCTCACCGTTGTCCCTGTCACTTTGCTAGTCTGTGGAGACACTTGCCACGCATTATTCCCGTTTTTGGCTGTCTCCTCTTTGTTCCTCCTTTGTGCTGCTTTCTCTAAGAACAAAATCCCTACTTTTACTTTGTTTCAGGACAGCAGAGTAGATACGTTTTCGTTCTGTCTTTAACTAGCTCAGGGAGTTCTAAGATAGTCGTTTTTAATATTTTAACAAACACTGAAACAGACAGTGAACAAAAAGATAGTTTACCCTATTCTGTGCCAGGTCCCGGAAGGTTCCATGTCATTTTGCTCTGCCCCCACATTTCTTCCGTGGCTTCCTCAGCTTTCTGGGTCTGAAGGGTTCTGAGCAGGCCACCACTCCATGAAGTACATGCATCTTCTTCCTGATACATGTACTTCATTCACCGCAAGGCCCTGGCCTCCTGTCAATAGGCAGCCTTCCTGAAAAGGATGGCGTATGTACCTCAGGCTGCACAGAGCTTGCGTTGGCCACAGCTGGTGGCCAGTAAGCTCTTGTTGAGTGAATTTGCTGCATGTACCTCTAGTGGCGTTAAGATCAGTTAAGACCGCCATTACCAGGGGTTTAAGGAGAAAGTAAATAAGTGCATTTGATGCATGTGGAGGATTTTCCCTGGCACAGAGACAATCTCAATAACTTCTGCTCGGGGTGTCCATGGAGTCTTAGCAAGCAAGGAATCAGGAGTCAGGACAGGCCCCCTGTGTCTGAGGTGGGTGACCGAGTTATCACAGCAGGCGTCACAGCTGGGGATGAGGAAAGTGTGGCAGGGAACAAGTGGAGTTGTCCGAAGGAGGTTTTTCTGTATCTTCATCTGTTGTCCTTCAAACTCAGCAGCGCGGCAGACCCCCACCTGAGCCTCACAGGCAGAGGACTTCAGACCCCAGAGAGGTGAGATGCACCTCCAGATCCTGGCCAGCTCCCCCATCCCTTCCCCGGCACAGCAAGGCACAGGCTCTCTCCTGAGTTCACCGGCAGCCAGTCCAGGCCAGGGCTCACCCAAGGGAATCCCTCCTGAGGATACTGTCCCTCAGCCCGGTGCTCCTGTCTTAGCATTGGTGTAACATGGTGTCGGAGGCCATGCTGGCCACACTGCTTGAGGCTTTGTCTGTCCCGCTGGCCCCAGTGAGCCTGAGTGGAGCCCGTGCTTAGTCCTCCTGCACTTCCAGCATTTCGTCTGTGTTGCTGCCTCCCGGACCTTTTCCTGAGAGCCCACTCCTACTCTGCAAGCTGACCTTCCTTTTGCTTGCTTCTGGCTTCTTGTTGTACCCCGGCTAGTGCATTTCAGGCAGAAGAGAGAGGTTAATGCTCTGATTTGAGATCTAGCAGGCAGACTGACACCTGCTAATTTGGACTTGACAAATAAGCACCTCAGCCGGATGGTCACAGTGCTCCCTGCCTCCAAATCAAGCGTCCCAGAGTTCCTGCTATTGCTTCTGCAGGGCCAGCTGGGCAAACAGGTCCAGTGACTGTCAGGCCTGCTTCCCTGGGAACAGTCACAGGCACTGCATGGACATCCAGCTGCCACCTGCCTGTTAGGACCTTTAAATACAGTGCTTTTCCCAAGTGCAGACTCCGGAAGTGGGTGGAAAACTCTGGATTCCCTGACGGCTATGGCCAGAGGACATGAAGCGGCTATACTTAGCTCTCAGATGGCTGCTACCACCCAGGGGATGGTGGCGTGGGCACTAATCGGGGAGCTGCACTGGCCACCTGTGCTCTAGCTAAGGTGGGGCTGTGACTTGGAGCCTGTGCCTCTACTGCAGTCTGTGCTGAGCTCCTGAGAGTGACAGAAATGGAGAAACCATTGCTCCTGAAGAACTTGACAGCCTCTTTCCCAATCCTTTGCACACAAGGTTGCGTCAGCCTAAAATAATCTTAGTGAGAATCACCAGAATCTACAGTGGTTAGTTTGGTCAACTGATTTAAATCTGGCACAACTCCAGACAAGATTAGAGACAGATCACTTGAGGCAAAATGCTAAATCCTAGCCAGAGGAGAAAGACAGTGGAAGAAACCTGGAACTTGGACAGCAGCCAGCAGGGGTGGATCTAATCTGTGGGCGAACTGAGAATATAGGTTAGAACCTGGTAACAGAAGGGTGAGCCACAGCTGCCGCTGTGTTTGCAGGGCCTGCCTGCGTTCCTGCAGAAACTGCTTTTTGTGGGGTTTCAGGTAGAGCAGAGCATGCGGGTGACCCCGCGGAGCTGGGAGGGCTGTACGCCTGAAGGAGGCAGGAAGTGCAGTGCTTGCCTGCGTGCCTGCTTTGGGTGTCATTTTCCTGGAGACCCAGAGCTCTGTCCTGGAAGTGCCCCTGAAACTCCACATGGGGAGACCCTTCCTAGGAAACTGAGATGCTGGTTGACAGGGCCACGCACAGAGCTGGGGTTTTATTTGTTGTTTTTTTTTTTGGTACTGGGGATCGAACTCACAACCTCATGCCTGCCAGGGAGGCGCTTAAGCCATTGAGCCTAAATCCCCAGCTCCAGACCTTTGTTTTTTGTTAAGGGGTTGCTACAGACAGCCAGCTGCAGACACAGCTGTGGTTTCCCTCCAGAAACAGATGGCACTCTGAGCACCTACTGCGAACTTGAAGCTTGAGCTTGTAGTATGGACCAGAACAAAGAAAGATCACAACACCCGCCAGACTTGGAAGATCTTGGAATGAGCTATCTCAGCAAAACCCATCACTACAAACTCCAGCCTACTTGGAATTTATATATCCTGATAGGCTCCAAAGTTAACTTTTCAAAAAAGGCCTGTGTTACTTCCCAAAGAGTCTGTTGTTTTGCCAATGATTTGAAATGTTACCTATGGTCGGTTGTGTCCTTTATTGATACTTGTATCTGTTTCTGAGCTCACAAACCCAAACTCTCTTTCCTAACTGGTTGCTTTCTTTTGTTTTGTTTTACTTTTATTACTTATCTAAGAAGAAAATTTGTTTTCTCAAGCTCCCATGCAAAGGAAAGAGCCCGCCCAGTGTTAATCATCATCTCCAGGGTGGACGGTCAGGGCCCTTGCTGTCACAGCAGTGTGACTCTGGGGTTACTCATCGTAGGCCCGGCCTGCCGAGCCAATGGTGGGAGGCCCCGCTGCAGGCACCGGCCTTGTGTCCCTGCACCTGCGAGGGTTTCCGCAAGAACACGGAAGGGCAAGCTTCCGGTTTTTCTCTGAAAGGGGAAGCATGGATCAATCACGGGTGTTTTCAGTGAGTTGATTGTTTCTGCTTTCCCCCGAAATAGCGGCATGTGGGTGAGACATGTCAGGACTGCAGACAGACGCTCACATGAGGAAAGTCCCTCTTTTGAGTCCTCCATTTAGTCCTACCCTTATAGTTAAAAGCTCCCTAATGAGGAAGTATTGAAATTTACAGGACAAGTCGTTGCTGGTCTCTAGAGTTAGAGCTGTAACAACTGTGCGCTCTCAGGAGCATGGTGGTATTGCTGCTGCTGTTTAAATATCACCTTTAAAGAGGACTAAGCTCTAGAAAGGAAGCAGCCTCTCAAAGCTGCACTTCCCAGGAAGGACTGATAATCCTGAACTTCGTCCTGGCCACAGAGAAGTCAGAGTGGGTGATGGTGGCAGTGATGAAAGTCAGCCAGTACATGCACATTACCTACTCCCCGCGTGCACTGCGAATGTGTACTAATAGCTTAAGACCTTTTAAAAAGCTGCCCAGTGAGATTCTGCACAGTCACAGACCTTCATGAGATGTGTGGCAGAATGTCCCCCAGGAGGTGGCGTGCAGTGCTTCGCTCGGCCTGGGCAGCTTTCAAGGCTGCTTGGCACACTACGACTTTCGAATTACACCTAGCAGTAGCAGTCAGGTGGTGGCCAATTCAAACTCACGTTTTGTAATCATGTAGCAAAGGACTTGACCCAGCAGCAATCTCTTGGTCTTATTTTTAATCTTTTACTCTGTGTCGTCCTGAGACTAGTTCTATTTGATGACATGAAGTGGTTTTTGACAGTGCCTGGGGCCATGAGTGTAAAAGGCCAAGAACCAAAGGGTGGTCTGACAGCACTAATTTTAGGGCGCATCTCTAGCTGATGGTGCCCTCCAAAGGCAAGGCAGCCACATGCTGGATAGTACCTCTGCGACTGCAGCCAGGGTCATCTTTCCCCAAACACTAAGGCTGTGGTGGGGAGAGTGAACAGCCAACAAACCAGGTGTTTGTTGGGAGAAGGGGAAAGGGACATTGGGGGGGGTGCTACCCGCTTTGTATGTTTGTCTCTGAATTTGTAAAAACAAAACTCACAAAAATATCTTATTCCAAAAACTGTAACCTTGCAGACAATTTGAAATAAGCCCTTAATGAACACTTACTTGATAGCCCCTGGACTCTATATTCAACATTTCTTCTGTTTTCTGTATCTGACCCTCCATCTATCCCCAATTCATCCATCAATTTATCTTATTTTTTGCATTTCAAAATGAATTGCAAACAGCAGAACTTCCTTCCAAACACTTTAGCACACACATCAATAGCTAGGGCTCAACACCTCTTTGGGTCTTTTTAATAAAAACTTTACACAGCAAAGTGCACGTGTTGTAAGTGTACCACTGAGCAAAACTGGTGTTCTTGTGCAGCCAAATGTAGGCGTGTGGCACACATCACCCCCGGAGGCTCTTCCCCACGTCTTTGTCTGCTGTCCCTGTTCCTAAGCCTCAAGAAGTACTACTTGATTTTTAAAGGTCCTTTTTCTTTCTTCAGATAAATCAGTTTTGCCTGATTTTGAGCCTGTAAGACAGAATCATAAAGACCCCACACTTTGTTTCTGAGATTCACTCATGTTAGCACGTGAGTCTCCCTTCTCCACACAGTGTTTCTGAGGCCACCGTAACCACGAATTATTAACAGTTCTCTCGTGATTCAGCAGTGTTCAGTGACTGTCTGTGATCTGACTTCTGCACCAGGACTCTGCATTTTAATGTGGCAAAGTCTACATCCTCCTGCCTCCCTCGTGTCTCACTGTCACAGAAATTGCAGAGCAGTGAGGGCAAGCCAGAGGATGAAAGAGGAGCCCCCCCAAAAAAACCCGTCTCCAAAAAGAGGAAAAACATTGATTTTGAACGCAGAAGTGTTCAAGTATTTCATTATTCACATTAAAGCTTTTTTTAAACAGTTATGGAGAAAGTCAAAGTTTAAACAGAGGAACGTGTGTTGTATGAAACAATATTGTTTAGACTGTAAGATGTAATGGAAGAGCTATATATTTGAAATTTATCTTATGCTCAGCCCCCCCCCTTTTTTTATTTAACAGAAAGACTTGTGATGATACAAAAAAAATGTGTTGAGATATTTGGAGGAAACCTGAGCCCTAGTGTCACCATTTCCTCTTCTTTGAGGACACAAGGTAAGAGTATCTCCCACTCTGGACATGTGATAGGAGCTCCAGGGAACAATAAGATGGCAGGATTTCATTACTAAGTTAATGGCCTAAGTTACTGGAGTGGCATCTTTAGGATCAAATTTTCTGGAATTTTCAGGGAAGGGAGAGTCACATCCAGACATTAAAAAGTAGTCTATAGATTTTATTTATTTATTTTTCACTTTTTTATTTTTATTTTATCCAAATCCGTTTTATTTAAAGGATAAAAAGAGAGGCCAGGAACAAGATGGTGGAAGAGTAAGCAGCAGAGTGAACAGCCTCCCTGAGAGACACCATCCAGATGCCAGAATAGAGCAACATGGGGAAGACAAGAAGGGAGGAAGCGGGTCCTCTGGACTGAGAAAGAATCTAAAGCGAGAATTGAAGCCCACAGAAAGAGTAAAAAGAAACACTTAAACAAAGAAGGCGGTAGCTGGCGGCACCTCTGGCCGGAGCCAGACCCACTGTGTGGAACCTGGGGATGCACGATCAAGGTGCCATGGCGGCAGTGACCCCAGAGGCCTTTGCCGAGAGAGGCAGCATTGGAGGAGAGTGGCAGTGGACAGGGGGAGCAGACCCGGAGAACTGTGAGTGCGGAGGTCTTCACCCTCCCGCGTGAGGGGGAGATTGGCTGGGAGACATCTTGGAGTTGGGCTGGGGGCTCCTAGCTGGGCGCAGTCCTGCGGAGGTTGCTCAGGCTGAGCCCTGCCCCTGTGTGCATTTTGGGGGCCACCTCGGAGGGTCCCTGCGGGTGACTGGCTTGGTCTGGAGATGGCAGCTCTGTGTGAACTCCAGGGGTGGTGGAGAATCGGTGGGTGACTGGCCCAGGTTTGGGGGTGGCGGCCCCACCCCTGCACGCACTGTACCAGCCATTGGGAGCCAAGACAGGCTGGGGAAAGGCAGCAGAAAGCGCTGTAACAGCGCCCCCAGTGGCAACCATCAGATATCCATAATCAGCACTGGCTAGAAGAACCAGTCTCACTTCAGAGAAATTGCAGCCAATGTGAGGTGTGCCTGGGTCCTCAATACCCATTTGCCCAGAAGAACCCAGGAATATGTCAAGACAAAGAAGCAAAAGGCAGTCTCTGGCCTCCAATTCAAGCAGAGCAAGTCCAGGAGATGCAAACACAAAAGAGATTGGGAGTCCCACAACTGAGATGATGGCAACTGAAGTAAAGAAACAACTTCAAGAGGCTATGGAAGAAATTAGAACAGAAATACTAACTCAACTAAAAGAAGAAATGAAAAACATAATAAAAGAACTGCTAGGCAACTCTAAAGTAGACATAGATGAAAAATGGAGCATAGGAAAATGAGGGAAACCTTGAATGAACAATACAAAAAAGATTTAGAATACCTGAAACAGATTCAAAGAGATAACCAGGAAATCAAAAACTCCAATGAAAGTTGGCAAAACCACTTGAAAGAAACTAAAGATAGACTTTCAAACTTTGAAGACAGGTTTGCAGCTTGTGATCGTAAAAGGAAAGGTCTCTTAAAAATAACAAGGAACCTGGAAGTAACAATACAACAGCTGCAAGACAACCCAAAGAAACATAACTTAAGAATAAAAGGTGTGAGTGAAAAAGCAGGCATCAGTACAAATGAAATTAAAAGCCTATTTACAGAAATAATTTTAGAAAACTTCCCAAGCATGGGAAAAGGAAGTGTCTTTCAGATAAGTGAAACATATAGAACTCCAGCTAACCATAACCTAAATAAATCCATAGCCAGACATATAATAATCAAGATCCCAGAAATTCAACACAAGAACAGAATATTAAAAGCTATTAGAGAAAAGAAACAGATCACCTACAAAGGAAAACCCATCAGAATAACAACAGACTTCTCAACACAAACCATCAGGTCAAGAAGAGCTTGGAGTGAAGTATTTCAAGCCCTGAAAGAAAACAACTTCCAACCCAGATTGATGTACCCTGCAAAACTATCTTTCAAAATTAATGGAGAAACAAGATACTTCCATGACAAAGAAAAACTGAAGGAATTTATGACCACCAAGCCAACCCTACAAAGAATACTAAAGGACATTTTAGAGAAAGATAAAAAAGACCACAGCTCCAGAAACAGTGGCAGAGGGATATTGCCGAGTGGGGCAGACAATTGAGTACAGAGGAAAAGTGGGCAGCCAACTGCAGGAAAGTGGCATGGTGGAGACGAGGCAGTACATGTTGGCCTTAACCATTAACATAGATGGCCTCAATCCACCAATGGAAAGAAACACAGGCAGAGTGGATCAGGAGACAGGATCCATCAATATGCTTCATACAAGAAACACATTAAACTCGAAAGGGGGTTTATAGACTGAAAGTCCAAGGAGAGAGAACAATGCTGTATGTGACAGGGAACCAGAAAGAAGTAGGGATAGCTTGCCCATTAGCTACATAGTGGACAAGAAAGATATGGCATTTTTATCCAATGGAAAGCTACTCTGCTATAAAGAAAAATAACCTCAAGGCTCTTGTAGGTAAATGGATACAACTTAAGATCATGTGTATGGATGAAATGGCCCCAAGCCACATGGGTGAGCGTCATGTTATCTCCCTAGTACAAAAAAAAAAAAAAAAACAAAAAACGAAAGGAGTTAGTAGGATTCAAAATACACAATACATATTGTAAAAGTGAAAGGGGAGGAAGTGTCTAAAAAGGGCAGGCAGTGGCCATTGTTAATCTATAATCAGGATTTGAGTTCTGTATTGTTTTCATTGAGCTGTTTAGTTTGGTCTTATTCTATTTTGGTTTGCCTAATTTTATTATATTTGCTGGCATAGACAGCTATTTCAAAGATAACAAAACACATTATGGTAGCCATTATTGATATCTGATCACCTTGTTTTGAAACCCTATATTGCTTTCATTGGTTTTTTTTGAGTGATTTTATCTTATTTTGGTTTGTTTGATTGTATTATGACTGATGATATAAGCAACTGCTTAGAAGATAACATAAGGCATTATAGTAATCAGTGTTGTTTTACTATGTATTGCTTCCATTGTTTTGTTTTTCATTGGTTTTATCCTGTACTATTTTGTTTGATTGTATTGTGCCTGATGGTATGGGCAGTTATTTTGAAGATAACAAGAGGTATAAGGGGAAAGGAGGTAAGAAGGAAGGGAAAAGGAAAAAGATGTAAATTTGTATATAGGTATACATAAGATAGTTAAAATGACTATACTACTAAATGCATTAGTTATTGAAAAAAATAGTTAATACTCACGATTAGATCAATTTTAAATATCTTTATCTGTTAATCTAAACAACCCTTTGAAGGTAATGATATGCAATATTATAACCACTGTCAAATTCCAATCATCTCACTTTGTAAACCTATAATGTTATTGTATTGGATTTGTTGTTGTTGTTTGTTTGTCTCTTTTGCTTTTTGTTTTTCTTTTGTGTCCATTTTCTCTTTAAAAAAATAAAGAATAAAAAGAAAAAAAGAAGAAGGAGGAGGAAGAGCAGGAGGAGGGCAAGAAGAAGAAGGAGAAGGAGAAAAGAGGAAAAAGGAGAAGAAGAAGAGGATAAGGAGAAAAAAACTACGACAAAAGTTTAAGATATGTCAATTGTGTCTGCCTTCTGGGGGCCTGCGCGACCGGTGTGGACCCCAAGAAGAGAAAGAGATGGGCCTCTCAGGAGCCTGCCCCACTGGGCCTGAGTGCCTCCAACCAGAAGACAACTAAGTCTGCCTTCTGGGGGCCTGCACAACTGGTGTGGAACCCTGGAAGAGAAACATGTGCGCCGCACCCCCGTATGCCTACTGGCACGTGGGCTAAGAATCAAGGACAAAGCTCTGCCCCCCTGCCTCCCCCCGCCCCCCAGAAAGCAACCTGCTCGTTTGGAGGTCTGGCTAAATTGATAGCGGCTAAGGTACATAAAACAACTAAATGCTAGTATTGTTTTGTTCATTTTGTAGGCCTGGGGTTGGCAGCCTGAGCATCTCTTTGGAAGATGACAGTATGCAATGTAGCAAAAATGGGGGATTCTCTTCTGTCTTGTCTTCGAGGCCCAATATTGTTCTCATTGTTTTGCTTTATTCTGATTAATTTTTTTGGCCTTATTTTATACTCTGTTTTTTTGGTTTGATTTTACTATACCTGTTAGAATGGTCAACTATTCTAAAAATAGCAAGATATACTATAGCAGCTCTTGTTTTCATAGTATCTTTCTTTGAAGTTCTGTACCAGTTCTACTGCTTTGTTTTGACTGACTTCATTCTGTTGTGTTCTGTTGGATTTTGCCATCTTTAAAAAAAAAAAGTCAATTGGGGGCAAGAATGGTACACACATTGCATATTGTCATCCTCAAATCATTCACCCAGAGCACAAGATATCTGCAGTTAATTGTCCAAACAATACCAGCACAAATCTTTCTTTTTATTTGTTTTATTTATTTTTTCAAATCTTTCTTTTTAGCAAACTCAGAGAAATCAGTAGTATAACTATTTTAACTATTTTTTATTTATTTTATTTTATTTTTTGTGGCACCAGGGATTGAACTCACAACCTCATGGCTGTGAGGCAGCTGCTTAAGCAACTGAGCCAAACCCCTGGCCCTATATTTTGAGACAGGGTTGAACTATGTAGTTCAGGCCGGCCTTGTGCTCACATTGTAGCCCAAGCCAGCCTTGAACTCACAATGCACCTCCTACCTCAGCCTCCCAAGTGCTGGGATTAAAGGCGTGTGCCACCATGCCTGCATTTAACTATTTTTTATATACATATACATACATGTATACATATGTTTTTCCTTTCAACTTGTCACACTAATGAAACAATATGATGTTTACACGTGTGTGCCTTGCTTATTTCACTAATGAGTGTGTTCTCAAGTTGCATGATTTACCTCCAAAAGTCTCTAGTTTATCCTTCTTTATGGCTGAGTAGTACTCCATTGTATAAAAATACCACATCTTTTTTATCCATCCCTCAGTCGATGGGCATTTATGTTGTTTCCAAGATCTGGATATTACAAACTGCTGCTATAAACATGGGTGCACATATGTCACTGTGGTGTGATGTTATTAATTCTTTTGGGAAGATACACAGAAGGGGACTAGCTGGGTTGAATGGGACCTCCAATCCTAGTTTTATGAGGAACCTATACACTGAGTTTCACAGAGGTGGCACCAGCCTGCATTCCCACCAACAGTGGAGAAGGGTTCCTTTTTCCCCACAGCCCCTCCAGTATTTGTTATTCCTTGACTTCTTGATACTAGCCATTCTTTTTGGGGTGAGGTGGAATTTCAGTGTTGTTTTAATTTGCATCTCTTGAATGATCAGTGATGTTGAACATTTTTTCACATATTTATTTGCTGTTTGTATTTCTTCATCTGAGAAGTGTGTATTCATCGCAGATGCCCATTTTTGGATTGGAACTTTAAATCTGGGAGAACTGGTTTTTTCAAATTCTTTATATGTTCTCAGAAACAACTGGCAAACATTTTCTTCCACATTGTGGGTCATCTCTTCGTTCTGTTGGTGATTTCTCTTGCTGTGCAAAATCTTTTCAGTAGGGTGAGATCCCAGTTATTGATTCTTTGTGATAGTTCCTGTGCAGCCTGGGTTTTGTTCATAAAGTCTTTGCCTACACCAATGTCCTCAAGAGTTTTACCTACTCTATTTTCCAGAAGATTTAATGTTTCTGTTTTAATATCTAGATCTTTGATCCATTCTGATTTTAGCTTAGCACATGGTGAAATATATGGGTCCAGTTTTAATCTTTGGCATGTGTAGAGCCAGTTTTTCCTGCATCATTTATTAAAGAGGCTATCTTTATTCCAGTCAATGTGTTTGGCACCTTTGTCAAAGATGAGGTGGCTTTGTGTGTCTGCAGCTGTTTCTGCATCTTTTAATCTGTTTCATTCATCATTGGGTCTGTTTTTTTTCCAGTGCCACACTGTTTTTCTCTCAGTAACTTTATAGAATAATTTCAAGTCAGGGATTGTGATGCTTCCTGTCTTGTCTTTGTTGCCCAGGATTGCATTTGTTATTCTAGGTTTCTTCTGGTTCCAGATGAATTTTAGGTTTGTTTTCTCTAATTCTGTGAGATATGCTATTGAAATTTTGATTGGAATTGCGTTGAATCTGTATAACAGTTTTGGAAGTTCAGCCATTTTCACTATATTGATTCTTCCTACCTAAGAGCATGAGCTATCTCTCCATTTTCTAATATCCTCTTCAATCTCCATTTTCAGAGTACTATAGTTTTCAATGTAGAGTTCTTTTACCTCCTTTGTTAGATTGATTCCTGGGTATTTAATTTTTTTGGATGCTACTGTAACGTTGTTTTTTGGATGCTAATGTAAAATTGTTTCACTGATTTATTTCTCAGTGAGTTTGTTATTCATGTATAGGAAGGCTATTGATTTTTGAGTGTTGACTTTGTAACCAGCTATGTTATTGAATTTGCTTATGAAATCTAGAAATATTTTGGTGGATTTTTTGGGGTCTTGTAGAGTATCATATCATCTGCAAAGAGTTTAACTTTTTCCTTTCTTATCTTTATTCATTTTATTTCTTTCTCTTGTCTAATTGCTCCAGCTAAAGTTTCCAGGACTATGTTGAATAAGAGTGGAGACAGTGGACATCCTTGTCTTGTTCCTGATTTTTGAATGAAAGCTTTCAGTTTTTGTCCACTTAGTATGATGTTGGCTGTTGATTTGTCATAGATGGCTTTTATCAGAGTGAGATAAAGACCATCTATTCCAATTTTCTGTAGAGTTTTTATCATGAATGTGGAGATTGTGAAAAGCTTTTTCTGTACCTATTGAGATGATCATATGATTTTTGTCCTTGGCTCTGTTAATATGATGTATTACATTTATGGATTTACATATGTTGAACTATCCCTGCATCCTTGGGATGAATCCCACTTGATCATGGTGTACAATTCTCTTGACGATTTGCTGTATTCTGTTTGTCGGTAGCTTATTAAGGATTTTTGCACCAATGTTCATTAGGGAGATTGACCTGTAATTCTCTTTCTCAGTTGGGTCATTCTCTGGTTTTGGTATTAGAGTAATGCTTGCTTCCAGGAATGAATTTGGAAGTATTGCTTCTCTTTCAATTTCATTAAAGAGTTTGTGAAGTAGTGGTGTTAGATCTTCTCTAAATTTCTTGTACAATTTAGCAGAGAATCCATCAGGGACTGGGCTTTTCTTCGTTGATAGGTTTTAAATTGCATCTTCAATTTCATTTATTGGTACTGAGTTACCTAGGATTTTTTTTATCTTCTTGATTCAGCCTGGTAATTCATATGTATCTAGGAATCTGTCCATTTCTTCTGTATTGCCCATCTTCTTAGAATACAAGTTTTCAAAGTAGGTATAGATGATTTTCTAGATTTCTACAGGGTCTCTTGTGATTTCATCTTTTTCATTCCTAATTGTGTAGATTTGAGTCTTTTCTTTCCTTTTTTTGATAAGGTCAGCTAAGGGTTTGTCAATTTTATTTAATCTTTCAAAGAACAAACTCTTTGATTCATTGATTCTTTGTATTGTTTTTTAGTCTCTAGGATGTTAATTTCTGCTCTGATCTTTGTAATTTCCTCCCTTGTCTGAGCTTCTGGTTGTCTGCTCTACTTTTTCTAGAAGTTTGAGGCTCAACATTAAGTTGTTTATATGAGCTTGCTCTGTTTTCCTGATATGTGTATTGACAGCTATAAATTTCCCTCTTAAGACTACTCTCATTGTGTCCCACAAGTTCCAGTGTGTTGTATTGTCATTATCATTCAACTGTAAAAAGTGTCTAATTTCTTCTTTAATTTCGTCTGTGATCCATTGGTTGTTCAGTAGGGTGCTATTCAATTTCTATGTGTTAAGGAAGTTCTTATGGTTTCCTTTGGCATGGATTTCCAATTTCATTGCAGTGTGACCTGATAGTATGCATGGGATAATTTCAGTTCCTTTGCATTTACTTAAGCATGTTCTATGAGCCAATATATGGTCTTTTTTGGAGAACGTCCCACATGAGAGCTGAGAAGAATGTGTATTCTGATGTTGTAGGGTGGAACACTCTATAGACATCTACTAAGCCCATTTGTTCAAAAGTTTGATTTAGTTCTAATATTTCACTATTGATTTTTTGTCTAGTTGATCTGTCTTTTTGTGACTGAGGTATTGAGGTCTCCCAATACAGTTGTATTAGGGCTTATTTGATTTTTCATGTCCATTATTAATTGTTTTATACAGTTGGGTGCACTGGTATTTGTTGCATATATATTTATGATTGTTATCTCTTCCTCTTGGATTATTCCCTTTTTGAGGATGTAGTGACCTTCATTATCTTTCTTAATCAGTCTTGGCTTGAAATTCACTTTGTCTGCAAATAGAATAGCTACCACTGCTTTTTTTCTGGATTCCGGTTGCATGGAGTATTGTTTTCCATCCTTTGACTTTCAGTCTATGAATTCCTTTTTGGATTAAATGTGCTTCTTGTATGCAGTGTATTGTTGGATCTTGCTTCTTGATCCATTCTGTCAGTCTGTGTCTTTTGACTGGTGAATTGAGACCATTAACATTGATAGTTATAATTGATATATATTTACTTAACCTTGTCATGTTATTTTCCTGTTGTTGGCTCCCCCCTTTTTCCCCTCCCTTTAATTGTCTGCCTTCTCTGGTGAATTCCTTCTGTTGGGATTCATGGAGCTGTAGTCCTGATTACCTCTTTCTAGAATGTCCTTCAGAACATTTTGGAGTGCTTGTTTGGTGGTCATAAATTTCCTCAGATGTTCTTTGTCTTGGGAGTATCTTATTTCTCCATCAATTTTGAAAGATAGTTTTGTGGGGTACATCAATCTGGGTTGAAACTTGTTTTCCTTTAGAAATTGTAGTACTTCACTCCAAGCTCTTCTTTACTTGAGAGTATGTGCTGAGAAGTCAGCTGTGATTCTGATGGGCTTTCCTTTATAGGTGATTTGTTTCTTTTGTCTAACAGCTTTTAGGATCTTATTCTTGTGTTGAATTTCTGGAATCTTGACTATGATATGCCTGGCTATACATTTTTTTTTTTTGATCACTGCTAATTGGAGTTCTACATGCCTTGTTTATCTGTATGCCAAATTCTTTTTCTCTACCAGGAAAGTTTTCTGTCATGATGTCTGTGAACATTTTTAAAATTTCATTTGTGGTATCTCCTGCTTATTCATTGACTCCCATTAATCTTAAATTATTCTTCTTTGTCTCATCTAGCAGCTGCTAGATTGATTTCTCATGGACCCTTACTAGTTTTGAGAAATCTTTCTTTTCCTGGTCACTAACTACAAGCCTGTCTTCAGTATCTGATATCCTGTCCTCATATTGGCCTAATCTGCTTCGAATATTTTCAGTGGGGGTTTTATTCTCCTGGACATCTGCTTGAATCTGCTTGATGGATTCCATTTCTTTCCTGTGCTGTGCTTCCATAATTTGCTTAAAATTGTCAATTTTTTTTTGTCTGTGCCTGCTCTGATGATGCTAAGCATGGTGTATATTTTGGTAATCTCTGTTATTATCTAAGAAATCATTTCTAATTTCATTTTTTCCAGAGCCTCATTCAATTGCTTTGTTGTTTCCACTTCAGAGAAACCTGGTGGTGTGCTTTCAGACTGTTCCACCTCATTGCCCTGTGGGTTTGCCTTTGGGGAACTCGATGTCTGGGGTTGCATCTTATTTCAGTGGCTTATCATTTCTTTTGTTTTTTCAGTTTAATTCCTGGGGTGATGCTTATAAGTTGCCTATGGTGGGTTGCTTTATTGGTGGTATTTAGAACACTTAGGTGATGGTTACTTCTCTAAAGTATCTTCCAGGTGTAGCTAGTTTTTGGGTTTTGAGTCTGTTGGAAGATCTTACCTCTTCAGTTTGTTGGAGGTGAGAAGTTGCTCCTTTGGGGTAGTCCCTGGTTCTTTGGCACTGTGCCACAGTATTTTCTGTGACCCTTAGTTAATCTCATTCATGGAGTATCAGGACCAACTGATGTTTAGAACAATTATGTGAATTTTGGCTGTGGTGGTACCAATAACATCAAACACAGCCTATAAAACTGAGCTAACCCTTAATTTGCAACTTTTATCTGCATGAGCTAGATTTGTGATTATATAACAAATGTAAAATAAACCAGATAATTATATGTAATATATGTCTGTAATGTGTCACTTTACCCTTGGGGTAAAATTTTCAATGGATTAAGAAGAAAATAGGAAAGTGGAAGAAGAGAAAGAGATTACAAGTAAGGTTGGAGGATAAAGGGGGATCATGCCAACTTGGGGAAACTGGTGCAGAAGACTGAAGGAAAAGAGAGATGGTAAGATAAAAGGGAGAACAGAACAGAACCACACTTACAAAGAGGTTAGGAACCACTCTCATACTCATAAAAAAATGGAGAAAGAGTAAAGAAAGAAAACAAAAACAAAAACAAACTGGAAAAAAAAGAGAAAAACAAACAGTCCACTTCCAGAATCCTCACTGGTTTCAGTAGTAGACAGCCTGTGGAGACAGAGTCCCAAATTGTGCCACTCTATCCCAGCAGGCCAGCAGTTGCTTTATGGCAGAGTAGTTGTAAAGCTGGATGGAGAAAGCTATGATTCGAGTGTACAGATGGACACGGGGGCAGCTGGAGAAAATGCACCCCGAGGGCAGATACTATCACCCACGCCCACCAGGAAAAGCAGAGCGGGACTCAGCACTCACATGCAACAATGTGAGGGTGGAAACAAGATAGGCCACAGTAGCTATTCACTATCCCTCTCCCATATTTGGTGAATTCCAATACCACAGACCCTGGAAAGAAACCAATCATTAAAAAAAGTAGAGATTTTTTGGGAATCATTTCTCTTTTTCTGCATTAGTCTTTCTGGGTGTTCTTTTTCTTTATTTCACTGTTTTCTGTTTCCTAGTTTGATATTTTGTTACTTTTATCTAATTCTATTAATTTTCTTTTACTCTTTTTTTTTTTTTTTTTTTGTGGCACCAGGGATTGAACTCACAACTTCGTGACTGCCAGGCAGGTGCTTAAGCCACTGGGCCAAACTGCCTGCCCTATTTTTTCAAGGCAGGGTTGAACTATGTAGTTCAGGCCTGCCTTGCTCACACTGTAGCCCAAGCCGGCCTCAAACTCACAATGCTCCTCCTACCTCAGCCTCCCAAGTGCTGGAATTAAAGGCATGTGCCACCACACCCAGGTTTCTTTTACTCTTTAATGGGATCCTTTATCTCACTTTTGTTTTTTTCCGGGACCAGGGATCGAACTCACAACCTCGTGCCTGCCAGGCAGGTGCTTAAGCCACTGTGCCAAACTCCTGGCTCTGTTTTTTCAAGGAGGGTCACACTATGTAGTTCAGATGGGTCTTGCTCACGTTGTAGCCCAAGCCGGACTTGAACTCACAATGCTCTACCTACCTCATCTTTCTTTATGTTTCCAAATTTTACTTCTTTATATATTTAGTTGGCTCTATGCTGCTAGGGTTGAATTCTTTTCTATTGTTAATGATGTCATAGCTGTTGCTTTCAGTAAATACTTACTGGATGTCAATATTAGGTTTGTCTTTATTTTGCAATTGTAAATTTCTTTGTACTGTTAAAGGTGGCAGCTTTTATTGCTTGGCATGGTATATCACTGTCTAGCTTGTCTTTGACTCTATTGTTGTTGCTAATTTCATTGCTATTGCCAAGATGGCATAGTCATTGCTACTAATTTATTTTTACTGTTATGAATATCTGGTGTGTCTTGGTGTCATTGATAATGCTGCAACTCATTTCCAGAGAACTGGGGGCTGGACCAATTACATTGCACCCTTTCCTCCCCAAATTAATGAAGGTGGTTAGAATTTGGGACAGAGGTAAAGGTATATAGATTGCTATGTCCAGGGAATATCACTGGAACACTGATAGCAACTAAAGAGATTTCCATACTAGCAACAAAGTCCACTGTAATTAACCCTCAATCCTCATCATGCATATGAACACACAGACACATGCACATGTGTACACACTCATGCACAAACACACACACACACACACAACAAAAGCATGGGAAAACAAGGCAATGAAATGCCTCCAAAAGTCCCCAACATTCTCAAATATAATCCATGGGACATTGACAGAGAGGAAATCAACAACCAAATAGCTGACTTACACAAAATGATAAAAGAGGAGACAACCAACTAGAAACATATCAATAAAGTGAGCAGTGAGCTCAAAGATGATATAACTAAACAGATAATTGACTTAATGATCAAAATGATCACTGAGCTTACAGAAGACATTAATATAGATCTAGCTGAGCTACATGAAATCATTCAAAACATGAATGGTTAGTTTAGCAAGGAATTAAAATCCATGAAAAGGTATCAAACTGTTGAGGCTTGTCTCTAGATGTCCCTCTAAAGCCTCATGTGTTCATGGGTGGGGCCTTTTAGAGGGGGCTGGATCTAGGATGTGTGAACATAGATTAAGAGTGTGTGAATGTGGGTTGAGGGTGTGATAATTAGATTAGCCCACTGATTGGCTTAGCACAGTTCTGGATGTGGGTAATGGGAAGGCCCAACATGTGTGTGGGTGGCACTACCCAAAAGTCTTATAGCCTGGGTGGAATAAGAGGGACAGGGAAGCTTGCTTCTTTTCTGCCTTGCTGTCTCCTGTCTGCTATGCTTTGGACGGTTTCTCCTCTGTGATGCCCTTCTGCTATGCCACCTTGCTTTGGAGATAGCCAACTACGGATTGAAACCTCTAAAAACTGTGAGCCAAAGTAAGCCTTTCCCCCTTTAACTTGTGGGTATGACGTATTTTCTCACCATTGAAAAAAGAAACTAAGACACAAAGAGAAACACAGGAGATTAAAAAGTCTATTGAAAATATGGGGAGCAAATGTGACTGATGTGAAGAGAGAGTATCAGAACTAGAAGGTAAGACTGGATCAGGTGACTCAGAGATATTTTAAAAACATGGAAATGGAAAGTGGGTCCAACAACTGTGTAAGATGCAAAGAAAACTAAGATTAATTGGAATTAGTGAAATATCAGAAGATAGCAAAAAATGACATAAAACACTGTTTATAGAGATAATAGCAGAAAACTTTCCAAGTATGGGGAAAATACATGTATATCCGAAATAGCCACAGTCAGAGAAGAACTTCTTCACAGCATATCATAATCAAAATCCAGAAATCCTACACAAGGACAGAATCATAAAAGCTGTTAGAGAAAAGCCATGACTCACTTATAAAAGTAAACACTAGAATTACATTAGATTTCTCAACACCAACCTTTACACATTCCCACTGAGTTGAACCATTGGTGGCAGATGCATGACTGTTCCATTCAGTGGCTTGAAACATCAGTGGTACAAATGGATCTAATAACTTTTGTTGGTCTTTTTACTAACACAATTAATAGAAACTCTGTAAATGGATTGAATTGAGTTAGTTGGTTGAATTTGAATAATTACTGTCCAAATACAAATATAAATTAATACTGTTCACACCAAATAAAATTATCACAATAAGCAACAAATTTATTTCTTTAAATTGAAACATTTATATTTGTGAATTTTTAAAAAACATTTTATATGTAAAGGTGGCTGGTTTATGCAGCATGTGCAAAAGGCCATGATGTATTTGACTTCTTTTGCAGCCATAGTGGTACTCATTTTTTCAGTCATACATGCACCACTGGTGGTTCAAGCCAGCAAGACAACTGAATCCAAATCAGAGCCTCAGACTTCCGGGAGGATGGTGGAGTGGAGGGATGCAGGGAGGGCAGCCTCTCTGGGAGACACGGTCTGGATGTGGGAACACACCATCTTGGGGAGGACAAGGGGGAGGGAGATGGGTTCCTTGGACCCAGGACTGGGGTGTGGGTCAGGCCCCACAGTGAGAGTGGAAGGAAGGGGTTCAATTGAGAGGAGGGTGGTGGCTGGTGGGGCCTTTGCCCGGAGTCAGTCTCGCTGCACCAGGAGAGCTCTTGGAGCCCGGCGGGTGCATGGTCATGGTGTTGGGGGTGGCTGGCGACCCTAGGACCTCTGCAGGGTCGTTCCTCGGTGGAGGAGAGCAGCGGGTGCGGGGGACTGTGCTGGCTGGCACTGAGTGCCAAGGGCTTGGTCCTCCCGCGGGAGAGCGATTTGCCAGAGGCCATTCCTGAGTCTGGCTGGATATGCCTGGGGTTGGAACTGTTGCCGGCTTCCCCCAGTGGTTCCTAGCTGGGCGTGGACCCGCGGAGACTGCTTGGATGGCTGCGAGCCTGAGGAGGCCGCTCTCAGGGCAGGCCTGCTAAGGTTGTCTACTACTCCGCCCATGGACAGTTGCTGGCTTGTGGAGAGACAGTGCCATGATGTGGGCTGCTGTCTCCACAGGCTGTGTATCAGCGAATCCAGAGAGAACCCTGGATGTGGACTGTTTTTTTTCTTTTCTTTCCTTTTCTTCTTTTTTTTTTTTTTTTTTTTTTTTTTTTTTAGTATGAGTATGGTTTCTGCCCTCCTTTTAAGTCTGGTCTTGTTCTGTTCTCTTTTCTATCTCTTTTGGCTTTCTTTTCCCCTCAATCTTCTGCAGTGGTTTCCCTGAGTTGGTGGACCCATCTTTGTTCTCCAACCTACTTGCAGTCTCTTTTCCCCTTTCCCACTTTTCTGCTTTTTCTTAAATTCAATTTGGGTCCTCACTCTTGGGGACAGAATGGACATTTTGTGAAGTTAAGTATTGTAGAGGATTGTTTTGCATCCTGTTATATGGATATAAATTCAGTTTATATGGTTGGGGGTTGTAAAGCAGGGGTTGGATCAGTTTACTGTTTTGTTGGCTGTGTTTGGTGCTGTGGGTGCCACTGCAGCCAGAACTGACTTGATTGAACTGGATAGCTGTTGTTCTTGCTGGTCCAGGGCTGGGATTGACTGGGGGTCACAGAGAGGGGTGGGGTGTGATGCCAAGAAACTAGGGACTGGGCTAAGTGAGCAGTGGTTTCTCATCTCTGACAAACTGAGGAGGTGGGATTTTCCAATAGACTCGGAGCCCGGGAACCAGTTACACCTGGAAGATATCTCCGGGAAATGCTCATCACCTGGAAGTCCTTAATACCACCATTAAAGTAACCCAATGCAGGCAACTAACAGGTATCACTTTAGGAATTAAACTAAAAAAGAAAAGAGATGAGAAGACATTTAAACAGGTCACAACCCCAGACACCCAGTTCACCAAAAGCAAACCAAGGGGGCAATGAGGTTGGCAACTCCGAAAGCACCCTACAAGGTTTCTTAGAAGTGGTAACAAAGCAGTTGAATGAGGCTCGGGGAAAAAAATGAAATCAGAAATAATCTCTCAAGTAACCACAGAGACTACCAAAATATACACCATGCTTAGTGATGTTAGGGCAGATACTGAAAAAAAACAAAACAAAAACAAAAAACAAAACAAAACAAAAAAAAAAACAAGCTTAAGCAAATTATGGAAAGACAACATAGGAAGCAAATGGATTCCATAAACCAGATTCAAGTAGATATCCAGGAGATTAGAAACTCTATTGAAAGTATTCAAAGCAGATTAAACCAATGTGAGGACAGGATCTCAGATATTGAAGACAGGCTCACAGTTAGTGACCAGGAAAAGAAAGATTCTTCAAAACTAGCAAGGGATCATGAGCTATTAATCCAGCAGTTGCTTGACCAGACAAAGAAAAATAACTTAAGATTAATTGGAGTCAGTGAACAAGCAGGAGATATTACAAATGACATTAAAAACATCCTTACAGACATCGTGACAGAAAATTTTCCTGGTAGAGAAAAAGAATTTGACATACAAATAAGTGAGGCATATAGAACTCCAATTAGCAATGATAAAAAAAAATCTACAGCCAGGTATATCATAGTCAAGATTCCAGAAATTCAACACAAGAATAAAATTTTAAAAGCTGTTAGGGAAAAGAAACAAATCACCTATAAAGGAAAGCCCATCAGAATTACAGTGGACTTCTCAGCACAAACTGTCAAGTAAAGGAGAGGTTGGAGTGAAGTACTCCAAGTTCTAAAAGAAAACAACTTTCAACCCAGATTGATGTATCCCACAAAACTATCTTTCAAAATAGAGGGAGAAACAAAATACTTCCATGAAAAGGAACAGTTGAAGAAATTCATGACCACTAAACCAGCACTCCAAAATATTTTGAAGGACATTTTAGAAAGGGATGATAAGTACTACAGGTCCAGGAACTCTAATAGAAGGAATCCACCAGGAAAAAAGATAACAAC
The DNA here is from genome assembly GCA_004363535.1 of Dasyprocta punctata. Lineage (NCBI taxonomy): Eukaryota > Metazoa > Chordata > Mammalia > Rodentia > Dasyproctidae > Dasyprocta > Dasyprocta punctata. Next base: position 26,693 of record RJWM01006462.1, read on the forward strand.
CTGATAAAGATAAGTCAATACGTATCAGTTTTAACCATCAGTGTTAATGGTCATAATTCATTAGTCAAAAGACATAGACTGGCAGAATGGAACAAGAAGCAAGATCTAACAATATGTTGTATACAAGAAACACATTTAATTCAAAAATATACTCACAGAGTGTAAGTTAAAGGATGGAAAACAATACTCCATGCAGCAGGAGTCCAGAAAAAAGCAGAGGTAGCTATTCTATTTCCAGTAAAGTTCATTTTAAGCCAAGACTGATTAAGAGAAACAAAGAAAGTCATTATATATTGGTAAGGGAACAATCTAAGAATAAGAGATAATAATGCAACAAATACTAATCCACCCAGCTATATAAAACAATTATTAATTGACATGAAAAATCAAGTAAGCCTTAATAAAACTGTATTGGGAGACCTCAGTATATTGCTGTCACAAAAAGACAGGTGTGGAGTTCTTGGTATCCTCTGAGTAGAGTATCACGTCATCTGAAATAAAATCTACATATATATAAAAATTAGTTGTGACAGTCAGAGAAAAAGAATTTTGAGTAAAGTGTAATTTTTTCAGGGTCACCTTCAGATTTTATTTTTAATGTGAAACATTCATCTGAAAACAGTTGTGTTAACAGTTAGTTAGATAATGCTTCATGTCTGTATTTTTTTTGTCTTAAATAATTTTTGGGAATATCCAATATGGTGATGATTGTTGCTGTTTTGTTGGTTGGGGTGAAACTGTTATGTTTTGATTTCTTGTTTTCCTTTTGTTTAAAATAAAATAAAAAAATCAGAGCCTCCCAGGAGGAAGACATGTGAATTATGGCCCTGTCATGAATGTTTTATAGGCCAGAAGACTTTAGGGTGAAGTATTTCAAGTCCTAAAAGAAAACTTTCAACTCAGACTAACGTATTCTGCAAAACTTTCAAAACTGATGGAAAAATAAGATATTTCTATGACAAAGAGTACCATAAGAAGTTCATGACCATCAACTCAGCACTCCAAAATATTCTCAAGGATATCCTAGAAAGAGACAATGAACACAAAACTCTTGAAAAATCTAGTGGAATGAACATACCAGGTAGGGAGAGCAGTTAAACAAAGATCCAACTAAAAAAGAAAACCGCAGGCCAATCTGTTCAAGGAACATAGATGCAAATTTCCTCAACAAGATACTGGCAAACAGAATGTAACAAATCATTAAAAAATATACATTATGACCAGGTAAACTTCATCCCAGATATCCAAGGATGGTTCAACACAAGTATATCAATAAATGTAAAGTATCACATGAACAGAAGCAAGGATCAAAAACCTTATGATCATCTCAATAGATGCAGAAAAGGCCTTCGACGAAATCCAACATTCATTCGTGATAAGAACTCTGAAGAAATAGGTGGAGAAGGAACTTATTGCAATCTGATAAGAGCCATTTATGACAAACCTACTAATAACTTCATGCGAAACAGGGAAAAAACTGAAAATGTTTCCTCTAAAATAAAGAAACAAGACAAGGATGTCTACCATCACCAGTCCTGTTCAATAAAGTGCTCAAAACTTTAGCTAGAATAATCAGGCAAAAAACAAAATTAAAGGAGTATGTATACTAAAGAAAGAAGTCAAGCTATCCTCATTCACAGATGGCATGATTCTTTCATAGAAGACCTAAAAAAAAATTTCACAAAAAGACTCCTAGAACTAATTTTAAAATTCAGCAGTGTAGCAAGCTACAAGATCAACAAACAAAATCAATAGTGATCCTGCACACCAACCAAGAAAGAAATTAGGAAAACAATACCGTTCATAAAGCCTTCAAGAAAAAATGAAATACTTAGGATTTAACCTAACGAAGGATGTGAAAGAGCTCTAAAATGAAAACTATGACACTCTGAAAAGAGAAGATTGAAGAGGACATAAGAAAATGGAGAGATATTCCCCGTTCCTGGAGAGGCAGAACCAATACTATCTTTTTGTTTGTTTGTTTGTTTTTGGCACTGGGGATTGAGCTCACAACCTCACACCTGCCAGACAGGCGCTTAAGCCACTGAGCCAAACTCATGGCACCAATACTATCAAAATATGGAGGTTTAATGCAATTCCAACCAAAATACCAACAGCATTCCTCACAGAACACCAGAAAACAGTCCTAAAATTCCTATGGAACCGCAAGAGACTCAGAATAGCAAAGGTAATCCTGGGCAATAAGAGCAAAACAGGAGACATCACAATCCCAATTTCAATTTCTATTGCAAAGATACTGTGTTAAGATCTGCATGGTACTGGCACAAAAATAGACTCATGGGTCAGTGGAACAGAATAGAGGATGGAGAACAGTCCCAGACACGTGCAGCTCTCTGATCTTTGTCGGGGGCCAAAAGCATACACTGGAGGAAAAGTGACCCCTTTAATAAATAGTACTGGGAAGACTGGCTGTGCACATGTGGAAGACTGAATCTAGACTCGTATCTTTCAATATGTACTAAACTAAAGTTAAAAATGGATTAAAGACCTAAGTGCTTACAAATGGAAAGGGAACCAATAGTTGGAAAGAGCAGGCAGGAATGGGAGGAGTAAGGGACAAAAAAAATTAAATTGCACATGTACAAACTCCTCATGATAAACGTAACTGTATCATTTACTGCAAATATGTACTAATAAAAATACAGAATGATATAAATTTTAAAACAGAAACAATCTGCTGGAAGATAAATTAGGTAAAACTCTTAAAGATATAGGCATAGGCTACGTCTTTTTTAACAGAACCCCAATTGCATGAGAAATATCACCAAGAATCAACAAATGATAGCATATCAAATTAAAAAGTTTCTCCACAGCAAAGAAAACAACCAACAGAGTGAAGAGGCAACCTACAGAATGGGAAAAGATTTTTGCCAGTTACAGAGGACTAATAGCTAGAATAAAGAACTCCAAAAAACAGACAACTCTCAAAGAAGACCCAATCGAAAAATGGTCACCTGAAATAAATAGACACTTCTCAGAAGAAAAAGTATAGATGACTATCAAATACATGAAAAAATGTTCAACATCTCTGGCCATTACAGAAAAGCAAATTAAAACAACACTTACTCTACAAAGAATGGCTATAATAAAGAAATCAAGTAATAACAAATGTTGACAAGACAACAAGGAAAAAGACATCCTTCTACATTATTAGTGGGAATGTAAACCAGTCTAATCACTATGGGTGATTCCTCAAAAAACTAAAAATAGAAATGCCATTGGACCCAGGTATTCCCTTTCTAGGTATCTTCCAAAAAGAGTTAAAAACATCCTATTTTTTTTTTATTTAAGAGAAAAAAGACACAGAAAAGAAACACAAAAAGCAAAAGAGACAAACAAATGACAACAGCAAATCCCAAACAGTAACATTATAGATTTACAAAACAAGATGATAGGAAATTGACAGTGGTTGTAATATTGCGTATCATTACCTTCAACACGGTTGTTTACGTTAACAGATATAGACATGTAAAATTGATCTAATCAGATGAGTATTAATCATTCTTTCTCAATAACTAATACATTCAGCAGTATAGTCATTTTAGCTATCTTACATATACATATATACAGATTGATGTCTTTTTCCTTTTCCCTTCCTTCTTTCCTCTTCCCTTTCCCAATTACTTCTGCTCTTTGAGCAGTTTCTTACCCTTACACAGCATTTATTGTAGAAGACATCCTATTGTAATAACAAATGCATACCCATGTTTACAGTGGCACAGTTCATAATAGCTAAATCTTGAAAGGGGCTTATAAGTCTATCAATAGATGAATGGAAAAAGAAAATGTATTTGTACACAGTGGAGTACTACTCTGTCATAAAGAAGGATGGATTTGAGTCATTTGTAGGAAATGGATGCAGTTTGAGATCGCAAGGTTAAGTGAAATAAAGTAGACTCACAAGCTTAAATATTGCATAATTTCTCTTATGTGAGAAATAAAATTATAAATAAATTAAAGAGCAAAATAAAATACTACTATAAGAAGCAGGGAGATAGATCTTTTGCAAATGGAGATGGATCCAAGAGATGAAGATGGGGGAGGGGAGGAGAAGGGGAAGTAAAAAACATTAAGATGAGTTATGCTCAGCCTCAGCTCCCTATAATGAATGTTAACATTATGCACTACACACGTGCACTAATAAAAATAAAAATAAATTTGACCCAGGAGAGCACTCTTTCACCCAATGAATCCAGGTCTCCTATGGTTTAGGGGTGGATATTTTTGTGTGCTGTGCAGATTTGCCACAATATTCAATGTCCTTCGAGCAAATTTATTGTTCTTCTTCCTTTGTTTTTGACTTCTGAAAATGCTGCCTCATTAGACCGAGCTTGGTGGAAGCAGGTGTCCAGGTCTCTGGGTGCATTTGCTTTGATCAGATTTCCTAAAATTTGGGAAGAGGCACGTCCTGGGACTTGGCCTGGCACTGTCCTTGGTATTACAGCCCACTGACGAGAAGCCAAGGCCCATGTCGCTGCTCCTGCCATCATCCGTGGTTGTCTGCAGGGAGCCGCTGAAGATGGAGATTGGTCACGTGTGTGGGGCTAAAGCAAGGCCAGCCCTGAGAACACAGAGAGCCCAAAACAAGCCTCAAAAACAAGCTGTTCCAGCTCCAAGAAGGCCAGGGGCCAGGTCAGCCAGATAAAGAAATTACTAGGCAGAGGGGTGGAGATGGACATCCTCCTCCTGAGTGCATAAATAAAGGCGCTACAGGGGTGAGCAGTTCCCTCTCTCCCATCGGGAGCTGAGGGCTCCACCTGACCCCAGCTTTTGTCTTCTCTTTATTTTCTCATGCCCTCACCGTCCTTCACCCCAAGAACTTCAAGAGCTCCATGGGTTGCAGTAATTGTCATGGCTTCCCATCACGCTGCTCTTGAAAATGAGAGACTCGCTTGCCCCTGGGGAAGCAGTGCCAGCTCCAGAGGCTGGCCGGGCACCATGCTGCACACTCACTGGGCACTCCTGGTCACTGGCAGCAGGGTGGACATGCAGGACTGCTTGGCAGCAGAGAATGCGGAACAGTGGAATTTTATATGTTGTTTGCCAGCGTCCTCTTGGTCTGCAAATGGAAGCAACTAGTGTCCCCAATAAAGAAACAAGATTATGGATAAAACTGAAGTGTTTGATGCTTGGTGGTAGAGTCAAGAAGCTTGCCATTAATAATGCGTACGTACACACATATACCCATATACGTGTGTGCCCATGCACACACACAACCAGAATCTCCTGTTAGTCTTTGGGTTAGCTATTTCTCCTGTCACCGAGACGCAATGCACAGCACCTACAACTCTAAGGAGAGGTTTGTCTTGGCTTGCTGTTTGTAGAGGTTTCAGTCCATAGTCTGCTGGCTCCAAGGCAGGGTGGCATGGCGGAGGGATAAGACAGAGGAGAAAAAGCTCATGGCAAGGTGGCAGGAACCAGAGAGCAATCAAGGGAGGAAGGAGGGAAGGAGATACACCTTTCCCGCCACCACCCAGTGATCCACCTCCGCCCACGAGGCGTCATCTCCCAGCATCACGTGCAACTCAGCTCATGGGTGGACTAGTCAGCTGCCACATATCACTTCCCGTGATCCAGAAACCTCTCCAAAGCCCCGCTGTGAGTGTGTGGAGCTTTGGGGGCATCTCGACGTAAACCAGTGCACTATTTTAGCTGCTGAAGGCATGCAGATGGTGTCCAGTGCTTACCCCAGCGTCCTCCAGTCATCTCTTCCGAGGTGCAGGACGCGTTCTCTGGGAGCTTCCAGAAGGGGCTGCGGACACTGTTGGGAGGCATCTGCTCCCCTCACAGATCTTCACTGCCTCCGCCGCTAGATTGCTGCTGTCTGTGGGGGTGTATGACGGGCCCGAGGAAAAGGGTGCAAGGGGAGGTTGATATTCCTGGAGCTGAGTCCATGCAGGGAGTTGAAAGCGGCCTCTCTTTCTTCAGATGAGCAGGCCCTGGGACCACTCTGGGCCATGGGACCAGTGTTGCCAACGCCTCACCAGCCTCGGGCCTGACACACAGAGTGAGTTTTTCCATCAAGGGTACTTAAAATTTAAGTGACAGTGACACTGCAGAGGAGTTTGTTTTGCAGGGGCTTCCAGGCCTTTAGGTCTAATAGGAGGGATGAAGCCATGCTTTCCAGGGTGAGATTTTGCATTTATTGCCATGGACAAGCTGCCGTCTGTCCCCTCGCAGACCCAGTGCCCGGCAGAGGCCCCTCCACCCTGGATCTCTGCAGTAGCCTGCACCCCTGCCCCATAATCCCAGCCCACCAGTGGGCCAGATGACGCCTGACCCCAGGAAGCAGCTTACGGTTCAAATTAATGGGTTGGCATCAGTTTTGAGCACTAAGCACATATGGGGTGACACCGCCTACTTGATGATGCTGTGTGTGCAGGCCTACTGTGCACAATTTTATATAATGATATAAAATGAGTTTTACGTACTGAGACCTGAAGAGTATGTGTTTAAGTGCTGTGCATATTGCAACTGTATATACTTACATATACATTCTTTAAACCACAAAAACAAGGGCTGTTAACAAATTTATTTCTGGCACTGGCTTGTTGACAAGAGGGTGACAGAATGTAGAGCCATGTCTATGGTTACAGGTGCCACCTATACCTATGCCCTAGCCCCCAGTGGGGGTATCCATGGGGCTGGGCAGCCAGGTGGCCTTGACTTCTGGACGAGGTATCACAAAAAGCTATTGCATCTTGTCAGGTTTGCAGGAGGTCCCAGGACCTGAGCTGAACTTCCGTCTGCAGTTGGATGACGAAGTTCCTGCCGTGAGCCGTGAGCCAAGGGCTCCTAACGAGGTGGGCGAGGCTGTCAGCCCAAGTCAGCCCTCTTGAAACTGGCCCTGCGAGGAGGCTATGCTCTGTTGGCCAAGGACTGAGGCGCCACTTTTTCTTTGGCAACACTGCCCTGAGTGGGCGCGAGATTCGTGTCTGCAACGCCTTGTGTCCCCACCCCCCGGCCCACCCCATGTCACCCTGGTTGGAGGCAGGGATAGGCCACTGTGGAGGCAAAGCAGGGCGCAGGCTGTTTAGGGCAGAACTTGTCTGACATCACCATGGCTACCAGGCCCTGGCCATCACATGGTGACTGTCCTACTTACCCACTGAGGCCATGGTGGCATGAAACACCATGGGCCTGCCAGACTTCCCTGATCATGAAACCAAGTTTCAAGGGGAGGGGGGACGTGGAATACTTCTTGGTCTGGCCCCAGCCAGGGTGCAGTTTTACCTGGGTTACTCAGCAGACTGCACAGCCCGGCAGACAGTCGTGGGGCTGTCAAGACACAGAGCCCAGGCAAGGCTACCAGTGGACAGCCCAAGCTGCTGAAAGCCGCGTGGAGCACACGTGGCCGGATGTCTGCCGGCCACACGGCGTGTGTGTGTGTGTCTTCTGGGTCAAGGGGCGTGAAGTAGGGAGGTTCCAGCATTCGTCACGTGCCTCAGAGCCACGGCACACAGGAGAGGCTTGGGCAGCTGTTGTGATCAGCTGAGTGGCTTCTGACTGGAAAGTCGGGGCCAGTGTGCAGGTGGTCTGGCATCTGGTGGAGAAATGGGCCTTCTGCACGGACTTCCAGCTTGTTGTCTCTTCTAACCGCCGATGTCACTCATTCAGTCTTCAAGCTTACAGGCAGCTTGGCTGCAATGAAATTGCAAATTATCTTTTTTTTTCAGAGCAAGGCGAATCCAACTCCCAGGCCTACCCCACTGGATGGAGACCTGGTGCTCATCTCTCCTGGGAGCCCCTCCCAGAGGTCTCTGGGGTCCAGATGCTGTCGCTGGGCCTTGTCTCACCTTCGCTGCTGCCACCCAGGTGCTCCCTGGAACACAGGAGGCTCTGCTGCCTTTGAAGGCCTGTCTGTTTCGGGAGAGCCGGCTGCTGTGGGTGCCACACACAGCCTCGCCTTCTAGTAGCCTGGCTCCTGTCAGCCTCTGGGGTGGGAAGAAGGCCCAGGGGGAGCATTCTCGGGCTCCATCCTCTTCCCAGCCCAGGAGACCTCTCTCCTCTGCTGCCTTCGCTGCTGCAGCCCAGGGGCCCCAGGCCTGTGTTCAGAGTGCCAGTCACGGACCACATGGAGTAGAGGCATCCTCAGGCAAGGCTGGCCCCTTCTGAGTGTAGTCTGGCTCCTTAACCATGCGAAGTCTTCCTGCAAACATCCATTAACAAGCACAGAGCGTCACCAAGGATGCAAGCTTTCAGTGACTGTGTCTCTTGTCTTCCCATCGCTCATCTATGTCTGAGGTTGGTCCCTGCTTTACTTTCCGTAACCTCTTACCCCCTGCAGTGCGTCATCTTCCAACAGGACTCCTGCCCTCGGTGCCTTCTAGCTCAGCTTCAGGCCCTGCCCTACTCATTCTCTGCTGGACATGGTCACTGGCACCAACTCATCCTCCCTTAGCCCAGCTCTTCTCTCCCACGTGTGAGAATTACGATAGCTGCTGGCAGAGTTGCTCGGAGGGTCGAGGAGGTAAAAGTTAACATGTAGGACCATTTTGACCATTCTGTGCAGTATCTGTTAAGCACCTATTTTCTGCTGGGTATGTGCTGAGATGAGGCACAGCTGCGCACAAAAACAGGTGACATTGCCACCCTCAGTGAATTTCCTTCTGCAGTGAGAAGCACTTCCAGGTACATGACATTCTGGCTGTAAATATTACCAGTGTTGCTTTAATAGTTGGCAATGCATCCCATTCATTCTCTTCATCCATTTTCCATTTCTCTCGGTCAGTGTTGGCTTGCTTCTCAGCACAGGCCACTTTTTATTTTTTCAGATTAGCATTTTGATTTATTATACTTAAGAAACACAGTCGAGTCTGTCGTAGCTTCCCACGACAGCTCACTCAGTGTCTCCCAGGCACAGCAAGGACTTCTATCTTTGCTCTTACCACCTTTTTCTATTTATTCAGCCCAAATTCACTCTACAGAGACAGTTTCTTTCCCACTTTTCACTTTTGCTTTCTTTAATAGACTATGCCGCTGTTTAAAATAAGCAAAAAAGGGAAAACACACTCAAGAGTAATTGTTGGCCAGTTTGAGTAGCAATGAAGCCTGTTTAGAGGCTGCTAGATAACCAAACCCAGTTTTGCACTTGCTTTGATATGTACTTCCATTTCTTAGTTTCTGAAGGTCCTTTCTAGAGCTGCTTCAAGCTTTTCCACAAGGCAAAAGGGCCACTCTGGCTTGCTGAGTGGCCCTCAGTAGGTACTTTAAGTACACACACAGACTTCTGCATATATCTGTTCAAATTAATGCGCATGTGACAAATCCCAAACACATGGCAGGAAGTAGCCTCCAGCTCCTCATCAGCCTGTGCTCCATCCCTGTCCCCACGGTGTGGGCTGCAGGTTGGCATGCTTGCTCTGGGTCTTTTGTTTCTTTTTGTGTCATCTGGTAAAGTTGGTATGTCCTCTCCTGCTGTCTATTTGAGCAGAGGACAATTGCAGCCCATGTTGTCAGGTTTTGCTATTCACTCTGTATGACCCATGAAGATTTTCTATGGAATGGGAACTGTGCTTTCTTGTGAAATGTTTCAGAGTATAGCATCCAAGGTGCAGACCTTTCAGCCCCATTAATGTGTGTTGCCTTCTATGTTCAAGCTCCCCTAGAACCTGCCCAGAGCTGATGCTCGGCCTGGCCCCCGAAGGGTCGCCCTACTATTCAATGATAGCTCAGACTCCAGACAGAGATTACTCCGGTCCACAAGGGCTCTTTCTGGGGAAGGAAGTGTGCTGATTACCATCTTCTCCTGGTGCGTGGAGTATGATAGCATAGCAGGTATTGTGGAGATGTTCTGAACTGTCCTCTATTAAGTGTAAACTTTGATGTTGAGGGGTCTGGAGAGTAGGATTGCTGACATATTGGGGAAACTAAGGCAAGTAATAAACACAGGAAGACCAAGAGAAATTCCATTGTATTACGTGGAAAAGGAATTGCAGAAGCATCTGCAAAGGGTTGGGAGTTTGGCTCAGTGGCTTCAGTGGCTGCTTGGCAGGTGTGAGGTTGTGAGTTCAATCCCCGGTACCAATAAAAAAAAAAAATAAAGAAATAAGAAGATACTGGAAAGAAGCATCTGCGAAGACAATGACGGCCTGAACAAGGGCGAGGTGGTCGCAGCCAAATCACAGAAGCACAGAGCGGTACGAGGGCTTCGCGGCTGGAAGGCCGGGCTTCAGCTCTGCTTCTTTGCCCCTGAGAGCACCAGAGGGACAGAGAGACTTGACCCCACCTCTCCCACTGGGAACCAAACTTGTGCTTCACTGCACCATCAGCAGGTCCCTGATTTGTTTGCTGTCAAGATAGCTGTGTGCTTTAAAACTATTGAAGAACCCCAGGGACTTTTTCCTGTGTGGGTACTTATTGAGGTATTCGTATTGGGATTAAAACTGAGAAATATGAATATTATTTATCGATTATATTCATTGAATAAATATAACCATAGAGCCAGGCATGGTGGTGCACACCTCTACTCCCAGTGCTCTTGGGAGGTGGAGGCAGGAGGATCACAAGTTCAAGCCCAACCTCGGCAAATTAGTGAATTAGCAAGACTCTCAAAATAAAAAAATATAAAATAAAATAAGAAAAAAGATGGAAAGATAGCTCAGCTTAAAGGCCCTGGGTGCAATTCCCAGCACTGCAAAAACAAATAAACAACAAAACCACCACAACAACCAAGTCTGCACACATGCAGGTACTAAGTAAGCAAAGAGGAAAGCATTCTCTAGGCCTTCCCAGATCATTGTGCAGTCTTCCTTGATATTCACAGGAACTGGGAAGTGGTGGTTTCTTGGCGATTGGCTGCCACATGGATTCTGAAACCCTACTGATAAACCTTCTGTGCCAGTCCACTTGAGCTCCCTGGCTGACTCCAAGGTGGGATGCTGGGTCTTCACTCGAGCTTGCCTGTGTAGAATTGTGCACTGGTCACTCGGAAAAAGTTAGTTCAGTGAGTTTGTAGATCTTCCAAATGTTGATACATTTCTTTATATAACATTCAAAAGTCACATTTGTTGGTGTCACCAACAACTTCCTTGGAAAAATGTTGAAGTATTGGGAAGCTCATTGTGGAAGATATGCATTTTCCACAATTCTAATTTTATTTTAAAGCTCCAGTTGTGTTATTAGCAACAAGCACCACACACTTTCCTTAAAGCCGCAGCTCACCCTGCCCATCTTCTGAAAACACCTGTCCCACCGTGTGTGTCTGAGTAACTACGGGCATCGTGCTCCTTGACTAGGTTGACTGAACAGTCACTGAGTAACTATTTGCCTAATCTGTTACACCTCGGGACCCCCTCAGCCACTTCTCTTGACCTGCAGACATGGCCTCATCCTTGATGTCCCTTTGGAACTGCCAAGGGAGTCAAGAAATGGGGACTTGGCTCATCACGGGGCCTGTGGGTTGCCCATCTCTTCCTGGGGACAAGTCAGTGCCACCTCCTTGAGGTTATAAAGATGGGAAACAGAGGTGGCTGTCATCATGTGCTGCACATGGCATTGAGCCCTCTGTGGTCTTTATCTCTGGCATTCCCTGAGGTTGTAACGAGTCCCAGCACAAGTCATCCCCAGACCCTGGAGATCTGTGAACTCCAATTGTGGATAGCAACCACGAAGATCAGTGGAGCGTCACCGTAGAGGATCGGTGTGCTGTGCTTACAGCACACAGTGCTGTAGACACAGGGCTGTTAGCCACCCACACCCACACCCACACCCGAAAACAAACCAAAGTCCCCAGCCCAGACTTCTCAGGGGCCGTGACTCATTGGATATATGCATTGCAAAGGTTGGCGTTTATCAAAATGGGTTCCACTGTTCAGAATTTTTATTTTCCTTGATACTGACTTAGTATTTCACAAAATCAAGGAAGACTTGGCCAGATTGTACCACACAGCCTCATCACCTTACCTGCTGGGGGTCCTCAGAACCTGGGAGACTGGTAGTGTCTGGAGACAGAGCAGGACCAGGGGTCCTGCTGGGTTGAGCAGAAAGCCTGGAGACATGAAGAGATAGCTGCAGGCAGTAAGCAGCAGCTTTAAGCAGCAGATGCCAGCATGATGCCCTCTTAGAATCTAGGTTTTATTTTGTTGGGTAATTTTTTACATTTCTTTCCAAGAGCAAATGCTGTTTTATGTACAGTTAAAGTCTTTTCATCTTTGAACTGAAGACCATCTTAGGGCGAGATGGCCACACCTGCACCTCACAGGGTGAGTGAAGAAGGCTTTAATAGGCCAGACAGAGTCTCCTCCGGAAGCCACTCGGTACAATGCAGAAAGGAGGAGCCCAGCCCCCACCTGACCTAGCCCTCAGCTACTCAGCCAGTGCCTTCCCCGACCTGCTGGCCCCAGACCTGAAGCCACGTGTTCTGGAAGAGCCTAAGTAGGAAAGTCTGACCCAGAGAGTATGTGTTGGGTCAGGGTAAGGATTGAAAATGAGAGCCAATGGCCATCTGACCATGGCCCCAGGGTGCTGTGGAGGCTCCTGGCCCATGCTCTTTCCAGAAGGCTCTGGCTGGGAGCTCAGCACAGAGAGTGGGCCCATAAGGTTGCATAGCAGAACGCAGGCCATAAGGTTGCATGCACTTCATTCATCTGGAAGCACTGACCATCAGGGGGACCCTGGCCAACCAAGGCCACCAGCTCGGCTGCAGACCTTGCTAAGGTGACATGGACTCATCCAGAGCAGCAAAGATTGGGCTTCTCTGCCACTGGCTGCTGTCCCCTCATAAGTCATTTGGGGCCCTGGCCTTCCACATCAGGAGGCAAAGCCCTCACACAGTAAGTGACAAAAGCCACTGAGAGCTAGGGCTGCCACTATCAGCTGGAGTACCTGCAAGTTTCATGCTTTCTTCTTTATCAAGCCCCTTTTCTGGGACACCAGTGGTGGTGAGATCCAGGCATTTCCCAAACCAGACTGAGGCAGTTTAAACTGTCAGTAAATGGCATCATGTCTAAATTACTGAGTATCACCTTCACTAGCCACTAGTACTGCTCTTCGAATCAGAGCATAACTGTATTTGTCTTTCCCTGTGTGTCAGGACATGTCTGGGCGCCTGGTGCCAGTCTGCAAGCAGGACAACCCAAACCATTTTCTGGCCAATGGCTGCTGCAGCCCCTCCACACACACACACACACACACACACACACACACACCTTTGTCTCCCCTCCTGTGTTTCTTTGCCTCCCTTTGTGCTCTTTGTCTAATGTGTCCCATGCGAAGAGTCCCTTTCAGTGTGGTGCTGCTGCTCCCTGCCTGAGCTGTGGGGAAGCCTTCACTCTCAGTGAGCCAGGCTGCCAAGGAACTTCCTGTCTCGTAGGTACTGGGGAGCCTGAAGTCCAGCAAATGTCCAGAAGCTCACCGTTATTGTCTGTGGTCATGCATGTACAGTCCTGCCATTCTGCCACCGGCCATGACTGGCACTGACTCCCCAGGGCTGCACTGGTTTCCTGGGCTGTCTCACTTCCCCTCAGCTGTAGAAGGAAACTTATGACACTGAGCTGTGGACATTGGCTGCCTTCACGTCCACTCAGGCGGCCAGTCCTGAAGTCGATTTAGAGCCAGGGTGGTTTTGCCCACCGAGTGGCCCATCTTCGATCCACAGGTTGCTCCTCCTGAGCACACACACACTGCTAGGGTCTAGGTGGGAGGAGCTGGTGGGCTGAGATTCTCAGCTTAAAAGCACTGAATGAAGGATGCTCCCAATATGAAAATGAAACCTCTTCTAAGTCACTCTCGAGCAAACTGGTCCTGGGATTTGCTGACTGGAGACGTGACACAGAACATCACCGACTGAGTATGTGTGTCCCCTATAACTATTCAGAAATAAAAATTTCCTCCAGGGGTCGGGTATATAGCTCAGTGGCAAAAGTGCCTGCCTGGCAAGCACAGATCCTGAGTTTGATTCCCTACACACACACACATACACACACACACACACACAATTCCTCCACTCAGTCTAGAAGTGTGGCCATGCACCAGGGTCAGGAGATCCATTGGTCCTTGTCTTTTCTCTTGGCTGAGGCTGAACAGCTAAAGACATAGCAGGGCTCACCTAAATGGGCCCCAGTGAGCTCAAACAGGCTTGTGATCTTTACCCAATTTCTGCATTTTGAAACTTTTACTCTTTGAGAAAGAATTTCTCCAGGTTTTTCCAATCAAAAACACATTTCCTGGGCAGATTCTGTGTATTACTTTAGCAAATGCTGAGAGCTGACCCACAGGGGTAAACCCTGACATTGTCTTGCAGTGCAGCACGGGATCTGGCCTGAGACATGCTGGGATTCAGGTCTCAGCTCTGTGAGTTCACCAGAGAACCCTAATTTCTTGTTCCAACCCCGAGTACTGTGGAGGGAGTGGGTGATGGCCATGCGGTGCCCAGCAGGGCTTGGCACGTCCTCTAAGCTTAATAAATATCGGCTCCCTTTGAAGCAAATAAGAATCTGGCAAATGAGTTCTACAGCTGACTGTAAATTAATTAATGCAACCCTGACTCTTATCATTCTTAGATACAAAGCTAATTTGGAAAGATACATGTTTCTTTTAACGTTGCGTGGTTAAAAGCATTCAGGAGCTGAGCTTAATTAAGAGAGAGTAGCTCTTAGCGTGCGATCATTGGGGCCAGAGGAGGGAAATTGCATTAGTTTATGGCCTTCGCTCCCTCCCATCTCATGGCTGCTCCTGGACTGACAGCCCCCTGATTTCCAGTGCACAGTGTACTGACCCTGAGTGAACTCCTTGTAGCTCCCTCTGGGCCCAAGGTCCAGAGGCAAATGTCCACCAGGCTGGAGGAAGGCTGGCATCACGGCCTGGGTCCCCCAGGAGATGGGTTAGTGGAGGTGACCCTGGGACCCTGAAAGGACAGGAATCCCCAGTGGATGCCTTCTGTGCTTCTATCCTCCTTGTGGGGTGCCTGTGTAAGATGTAATTAAAAACCTACCAACAAAGAAAAGCCCAGGCCTGATGGATTCACTGCTGAATTCTGCAAGAAATTTAGAGATCTAATACCACTACTTCTCAAACTCCTTAATGAAATTGAAAGGGAAGCGATACTCCAAAATTCATTCTTGGAAGCAAGCATTACCCTGATACCATACAGTGACCGGGAGCATCATGGATCCACATGCATTTCAAGCCCCTGATAACAGAAATCTGCAAGCTGTTTTCTGAATCTTGGTGGTAGGGTAGGCAGCCTGCAGCCCCCTCGGCCATGGGCTGCAAGAGTCCCTCTCATGGCTACTGTGAGGCTGGTGTCTGAGCTCAGTACTGGAAGCTTCCAGCTGAGAAGCAGAAGCCTTTGCTATCCCTTCCCCAGCGTGGCCTCCCCAGTCCTGTCACCCAGGCCTTTGGCCCTGCAGCCCCACCCCTTCCTCTGTCCTGGACCTGGCAGGAGAGAGTCTGAGGACCCACGGCTCACCCCCGAGTGGAACTGTCAGTGGTTAACCACAAAGCAGATATCTGCCTGAGCAGGGTCCCTGGGGTCTTACATTGCCAGAGACTTGGGTCCTGAACAGAGCCGATTGTATGGCGTTAAGGTGGAAGCCAAGGCTTCCGTCTCCTTGTCCCATGACTCTGTGTCATATTGCTGGTGTACAGGAATTATGTACTTCATGAATGAGGGAAGCAAGAGGCCAGGGAGTGTGTTTGGCATCCCTGTTGCAGAGCACCCAGCGCTGCCCCGTGTCCTCTCTGGGTTTGCTGTGGGATAGAGGCAGAGGGTGCCTCAGAGTCACTGGCTGCTCCAGGGTTGGAGCCAGGTACAGAGAGGCTCCATGCCCTCACATGTCATCCCCTGATGGTCTTCCGAGTATGTTGGTGAAAGACCAAAGGCGGTGTCCACTCTGGTCAGTGGCAGCAGCCTCATTGTGCCCTGGGCTGGCTTCTCTGAGCCAACACACTGCCCCCCCCCAGCCCCATGCACAAGACCTGAGGGTTGGCTCAGGTGCTCAGGACCTCCACTGATGAGAAACCAAAGTCCTTCTGTGACCTATTCCCAGCATCCATGAGACCACGCTAGCCAGTGTGGTTCATAAGCGGAGACAGCCAGTGCTTCCTGGGCCCTGACAAAAGGCTGCTGGGGGAGCTGGATGTCGCTGGAAGACTGACCATCCATGGACAGACAGAGCACCCCTGGACAGAGTGACCATGCCTAGGTGACTGACCATCCCGACACAGACTGATCCTTTGGGCAGCAGGGTGGCCAGGTACTACGGGCCAGTCTGAGTGGAGGGGTCTGATTCTGAGGCCCTTGGGTTAATTGTGCCTCTGCTCACACAAAGGCGTTCAGTTCATGCCATCAATCATCTGCCAACACACTCCCTCCTGGCACCTTACTTTGTTTGCTTCAAGCAGCTCCACAGAGCTGACTTTGAGGTGAGGAATGCGTGCATGTTGCTGGATGTTTGGAGGAAGGTTAATAGATGATTTGTAACTCCTGCAATGAAAACATTACACAGGCAGAGCAATGGGCTCTGTGCTGCTCGTTTTCTGGCTGCTAATTGCTATAGCACACAGGTTCTGTTATGAAATGAAGTGCCATCTGTAATCGCAGTCGTATTTATTAAAACATAATTGCTTTAGTGAAATTCTTGCAGAATAATACATAGCTCAAACAAAACATTGGCTTTGTGAGGTTGGTTTTCCTGCCCACTTAGAGGAGTGACTACGGAGTCTCCAGCTCCAGGTTAGATCGGATTGCTTTTCCTTACCTTCACTGGGGGGACACTGCACAAACTGCTCCTGTTGAGCTGTTAAACCCTCCTCAGTTGACCTTAGAAACTTTCCGAAGGTTAAAAAGAGAAATAAAACAGGAAAAATAAACCCCATGAGCTCCCCAGCCATCCCTGGGGCTGCTCTGCCTGGGGTGGAGGGCGGGTGTCGGGAGGCAGGTAGGAAGGCCCCCACATCCTCTACACACACCTCTTGCATCTCCCCATCAAGGAGCCCTTCCCCAGGGAAGCTGGCAGTGACCAGGTCCAGCTACTGCTGTGCCCTCCAGACACGTGCAGGGAGCCAGCACGTGTGTGTCTGTGTGGGAAGGGAGACTGGAGCCTGCCTCTTCTCATAAAGGGGGATTTTATGGCAAAATAACAATTTAAGTAAAGCAGGTTGAACAGTTGGATGGTGATAGAAAAGAATAGATTTTTTCACACTAGGATGAGATGGCTTGTTCTCTTGGCCCCAAGCTCTTCTGGGATTCAGTTTCCCCCACAGAAGCCAGACTCTACTGGGCAGCAGCTGAGGCGATTAGGGGCATTGCTGTTGCGTGGAGAGCGTCCAGTGTAAGAGCCCCCTTCTTACTCCCTCTCCGAACACACTGGGTTTGCTTTGCTGTAAGATTTTAATACATGATCTCTGGTTGGGGTGCAAAGTGCTGTTCCTTGGGGGCAGGCATGTGCTCCCCTGAGTGGCTGTTCTGAGCCGACCCTCACCCACCGTGCCCTCAGCACTGCTGCACGTCCTGGGACGCAGTGCAGTCCCCTGGACAATGACCCTGCTCTGGCTGTCTGGCCGACAGGTGAGTGTCAAGCTAGCTCAGGAATGGCAGAGACTGGGATTAAGGTGGCCATCAGTCAGAATAGGCTGGCCCCTGTGTCGTCCAGCTTCTGACCTGTTTCTCTGCAGGTCTGTCCAGTCTATCAGGCTGGCCACTCACAGAGATTCTGTGTGCGGTTGTCAGCCTTGCCTGGCCAGGCACCCATGGTCAGGAGATGGCACTATCCCAGAGAGGGGCATTTGGGGCCGCACTGTGGCGTTTCACACTAGATGTGATTTGGCAAGCTTGGCTCATCTAGACTAAGACAGGGACACCTGTTTCCTTCCTTGTGTGAGTTTTCCCTGCATGAGTACCACCTCCCGGCTCTGTAGAAGCCCAGCCATTCTTACAAGGTATCTCACACCCCACCTCTGTAGTCTGCACGGTGAGCTTCTCCTCAGCTGACTGTGCCCCATGCCCTGGCACCTGGGCGGTCCACCCCTTGGAGTCTCCCAGGCTACACAGCTCTCATCCGTCAGACTGTAACTACCCAGCTGCACCTGAAGGTGTCACTTCTGAGCAGGGACCGTCTCACTGCGAATGACGGGCTGGCAGGGGTGACAGTGGATTCACTGTGAAGTTATTTGTCCCAGCACATGGATGCTGCATTCGGCTCAGGCCTTCGCGCTGGCTCTTGTACTTCTTCACGTCCAACAGTGGGTAGAGAGCTCCTGGCGCCACCAAGGCTGGTGCTGTCCTTGGACAGAAGAATGACTGTTCTGGCATCAACAAACCAAGTCCTCAGCACCCTGGTGTTTACATCTTGGCAGATTTTTCAATAAAGCAACTTTATGCCTATCGAACCTCAGAGAGTTGCAGCCAGAGTTGTAGCCATAGTGTTACCCTCCTGTGCTCCCACCGTGCAGGAGGGGTCCCCAGAGCTGCCTGAACTTGGTCCTCGTGTTATCTTTTTTAATAGAAAAGTCTAAATTTTTTGTAAGGTCATCAAAACACCTATATGTACCTCACAAAGGCACATAGCTCGGTAACATGGAGTCTCTGCTGACAGAGAGACTGAGTGAGCTGCAGAAAGTGTGTGTATTGGGTGAGCCTGTGTCCCCGCCCCAAGGACTCCTAATTTGGACAGGGCTGAGTCTGGCGTTTGTGGTTGGTTCGTTGTATGGTGCTGGGATTGGTGATGTGAGTGCTGCACCTGCCCAGGGGTGGAGCCAACATTCAGGGTAAGGAAGAGAGGAATGCAGTTCTTCATTCCTCTCTCTCTCTCTCTTGCTGGGTTCGCGCACCTTGGTGTTTGGTGGCTGTCTTGCCATGCCACGCTGCCTTGGAGCCAACTAGCTGTGGACTGAAACTCCTGAGAAACTGTAAGAAATAAACTTTCCTTCCCTAATTTTGGGCACCCGGTACTCTGTCTCAGCAACGAGTGAGAAGTAACTAAGACAGTGTGTAATGCTGGAGGCATCAGGAGCGGAGACCAGGCGTCTGTCCTTCCTGGTGCCGTCTGGAAGTGACATGGGCAGAAGGGCTGTGACTCGGTGCGGTCCTGTTTTCTGTGTACCTGAGCACTTTGTATCGAGTCGCAGGAGGATGAGAGTGGTGAGCACTTGTCTAGGGTGCTGCTGTTTCTCCAAAAAGCCAGCGACCAACCCCTTGTCCTGGCCTCTGGGGGCTGTGACAGTGTCCTGCGCGGCCCTGCCTCCTGCCCTCGGGGCGGCCCAGGTCATGGGCCCAGAGCTAGGCCAGGATGTCTCACTCTTGGACAAACATGTGACCGGCTTCAACCTGGTCATGCTTGAACCTGGTCACAATCGTGGCCTGGACATTTAGATTTTGGGTCATCTTGGACAAGACACTGCTAATTTCTGTTTTTTTATTTTTTAAGAGTAGTTTTAGGTTCACAGAACAATTGAAAAGAAAGCCCAGACCGAGGATTCCCGGAACTCCCTGCCTTCCCACGCGCACGTCTCCTCCCACGCTCACCTTCTCCCAGCGTGTTCACATCTTATAATTAAACCCACATCAGCACCTCGTCAGCACCCAGAGCCCACAGCTTGCATCAGGGCTCAGTCCTGGTGTGGCGATTCTGTGGGGTGGATAAATGTATGACAATGTATGTCTGCCACTACACAGCAGTATGGAGTATTCCACAGTCCTAAAAGTGCTCAGGTCTCCACCTGTTCATCCCACCTCTCCAAACCCGACACACAGCACAGAGGCTTTTCAGGTTGGCCTCTCGTCCTAACTAGTATTTATTAAGTTTCCTCCATGTCTTATTGTTGCTTGAAAAGCAACTTACATCTTTTTAGTGTTGAATAATATTCGGTCTTTTGGAAACGCCACAGTTGATGTACCCATTCACCTGCGGAACAACATCTTCATTCCTCCCAAGCTTTGGCATTCATTTATTTGTAAAGAAAAATGTGAAAATCACTGCACAGATCTTTGTATGGAGATGAGTCTTCAACTACTGGGGTGAACGCCGGGGAGATAATCAGTGTCAAATAAAGGCACGTCTAGTTCCATGAGAAATGGACAGCTGCTTTCCAAAGTGGCTACATCAGTTTGAATTCCCATCGGCCATGACTGAGAGATCTGTTGCCCAGGCCTGTGCCAGCATTTAGTGTCTGGCCGTTCTAATGTGTGCAGTGGTGTCTCATTGTTCCTTTATGGTATATGCTGTGTAGCACCTTCTTGCATGTGTTTTTCTTTTGGCGATGTTGGGGATTGAACCCATGGCAAGGCAAGCACTCTACACCTGAGCTACAGTTTGAGCCCTTATTTGCCATCTTTATCTTCTTTGGTGAGGTATCCGTTAAAATCTTTGGCCTATTTTTCAATTTGGTTTTTGTTTTCCTAGTGTCGTGGGTTTTTTTTTCTTTTTTCTTTTAAAGAAGATAAAACCAAGGAAAATAAAACAGAATAAAACCAATCAAAAATAAACCAGCATAAGTGATAGAGGACTTCAAAACCTTACGAAACCAACAATAGTTGCCATAATTCCTTTTGTTGTCTTCAAAATAGCTGCAGATACTTTTGGACATAGTAAAAATCAAACAGAACAGAATAGAATAGAAACAATAAAACTAAAACAGTGAATGTAATGAAGGACTTCAAAACAAGCCACTAGTAAATTCAAAATGGCTACCGTAATATGTCTTGTTACCTTTCAAATAGCTGCTCGTGCCATCAGATTTAACATAATCAAACAAAAGATAATAAAACCCAACCCAACAAAACAATGAAAATGATAAGCTGGAATCGCTTCCTGGTGAGGTCTGGTTCTCTCTCCGCACAGTCCACAAATGGCACAGACTCACGGAGAGAGGCTTGGGTGTGGCTGCCCCCACTCGGGCAGCAGCTGGTGGTGGTTTCTAGGTGGGGATCACCTCCTGGTGAGGCCCCTGGTTCTCTCCCCCTGGTTGAGTTTTATGTCTTAAGTTTATTTGTATTTTTTGGATAACAATCACATATCATACATCTTTTGCAAATAATTTCTTGTAGTTTGTGACTTATCTGATTGTTCTCATGACAGTGTATTTTACAAAAGTTTTGAATTTGATTTATTACAGTGCTGAAGATTGAACCCAGGGTCTTGCACTCTTATCATGGAGCTACATTTGCAGCCCAGGAATTTTCAATATTAATAAAATCCAGCTCATCGATTCTCTTATGAAGCACACCTTTGGTGTCAATCATCTAACTTTCCTGTGTATTGTTTATATTCTCTTCATTTCTTTTTAAAAATCAGTTAACTATACTTATATGTATTTATTCCTGAATTCTGTCCTTTTCAATTGATCTATTTGTCTGTTATTTCACCTATCCCATACTTTCTTAATATTTTAGCTTCATAGTAATTCTTGAAGTTGAGAAATGTCAGTCATCCATCTTTGTTCTTCTCATTCAATATTCTGTTGACTATTCCAGGTCCTTCACATCTCAATATAAACTTTAAAATCAGTTTGTTCATATCTGTGAGGTAACTTGCCCAGATTTTGATGAAAGCTTTGACTCTGTAGATCAAATTGGGAAGAACTGACATCTTCACAATATTGAATCTTCTTATCCAGAAACATTTATTAGTCCCTTCTTCCCTCCCTCCATCCTATCCTCCCTTCCTCTCTCCCTCCCTTTCTTCCTTTCATTACTTTTTGTAGTTTTTCTTATAAAGATCTCATGTACATTTTATTACATTATTCTTAAGTATTTCATGTACATAGTGTAGTGCTTTTAATTTCAAGTTATACCTTTTCTTTGATGCTATATAAGAAAGCAATTGACTTTGCATATTAGTATTTTTTTTCCTACTACCTTACTATAATTCCGGTCAATTCTGGAAGGTTTTGGAGGGAATGCTTTTGAATTTTTTATATAGACAATAATTTGTAAACAAAGTGAGCTTTATTTCTTACTTCCCAATCAGTATGTCATTTATTTCCTTTCCTTGTATTATTGCATCATTTAGGCCTTCCAGGAGGATGTTCAAACGAGAGTGATGAAAAGGGACGTCCCGGCCTTACTCCTGAGTTTCATGAGAAAGTTGCAAATTTTTCATTGTTGACACATTCAAGATGGGGCCACACATGCATGACTGCCCCATGCTGCCTGATGGGACAGTCATGCATGTTCCATCAGTGGTTCAAGATGGCAGGAACATGTAAGCAATTTAAGTATGGTTTTTGTATGTATTCTTTATCAAGTTGAAGAAATTCTCTAGTTTTAGCTTACTGAGTTTTTAAAAATCATTACCAAGTAGTATATTTCATCAATTTTTTCTGCATCTATTGATTTGTTGATGTGATTTTTCTTCTTTTGTCTAACATGGTGATGAGTTACATTAATTGCTTTTTGAATGCTGAACCAGATTTACATAGCTGGGGTAAATCCCACTTGGTTGTGGCGTATGACTCTATATTGTAGAATCTGATTTCTTAATATTTTGTTCAGGATTTTTTGCATCAATATTCATGAAAGATGTTGGTTTGAATTTTCCATTTTTATAATGCTTTTGGCTTCAGTTTTAGGATTTTGTTGCCTTCCTAGAATGAGTTATTCTCTCTGTTTTTGTTTCTGAAACAGATTGTAGAGAATTGATATTATTTCTTCCTTAAATGTTAGTCAACAATTCACCAATAAATCCAACTGAACTTGGGGCTTTGTAAAGTTACTATTTATTCAGTTTCTTTAATATATATGGGCCTGTTAAGACTGACTCATTCTTGTTGAGTGAATTTTAAGAGGGTGTGTGTTGCAAGGAATTGGTCTATTTTATCATGGATATCGAGTCTGTGGGCATAGACTTGTTTATAGTATTCCTTTATTACCCTTTTAATGTCCATGGACCTGTGGTGATAGCTCCTCTTTTATTTCTGATATTAGTAACTTGTATCTTCTTTTTTATCTCAGCCTAGTTAAAGGCTTATTGATTTTATTAATCCTTTCAAATAATCAACTTTTAGTTTCATTGCTTTTCTATACTGATTTATTGATTTAAATGTCATTATTTCTGCTCCAATTTTTGTCACTTCTTTTCTTCTGCTTAGTTTAGATTTAATTTTCTCTCCTTCTTCTTGGTTTCTTACAAGTTTAAATTATTGACTTTAGATGCCTCGTCCCATTCCCCCTCCTCCTTTAACTCAAAATCTTCACTTTGATCTACATCCCCAACCCTTTAGTTTTTATTTTTATTTTGAGACAGGGTCTTTCTAAATTGTCCAGGCGTGGCTCAGACTTGAGATCCTCCCACCTCATTCTTCCAGAGTGCAGTGATTAGAGATGTATGTCACCAGCTTCCTCCTTTCTAATACATGCCTTCAGTGTAGGTATTTTCTTCTAAGCATCACTTTTGCTGCATCCCACAATTGTTTGATAAGTTGTGTTTTCCTTTAGTTTAGTGTTTTAAAATTTCTCTTGGAAATTCTTGTTTGAAACAGGTATTGTTTAGTCTCCATGTATTTTGTTACTTTTCACTTACCTGATATTGATGCCTAGCATGATTCCATCATGGTTTGACAGAAGACGTGGCATGCTCTGTATTCTTTTAAATTTTTTAGGGTGTGTTTTATAGCCTAGGATGTGACCCATCTTGGTGAATGTTCCAGATGAGCTCAGAAAGAATGTCCACTCTGCTATTGTAGATGAAGCAGACTGTGTGTCAATTAAATCAAGTTGCCTGATGATATTGGTGAGTTCAATGATGTCCTTACTGCTTTGCCACCTGCAAGATCTGTCCATTTCTGATACAGCAGTCTGTAGTCTCCAATTCTAACAATAGATTTAACTCCTTGCAGGTCTATCAGTTTTCCTTCCTTACTTTGATGCTCTGTCATTAGGCGTATCCTCATTAAAGATTGCTATGTCTTCTTGGATAATTGATCCCTTTATTATTGTGCGATGCCTCTCTTTATCTTTGTAAGTTTCTTTGCTCTGAAGTTAACATATCTATTTTCATTTTCTTTTAATGGGTGTTAGCATAGTATATGTTTCTCCATTCATTTACCTCTTTTGTCCCTTTCCTTAGTTTCTTTTTATTAGTATATGTTTGTGATACATTACGGTTACATGAATTGGTGCATGCACATACAGTGTCTTAACCATTTTGCTTCCTTTTTCCCTCTGTGCCTTCCTTCCTTTGCCGTTCTCAGAACCCCTCCCATCTCCACAAAGTCAACCTCTCTGTTTCCTCTCATCTATCTTTATCTATTTGCATTTAACCTCTGTCTGTCTTTGTTTAAAGTGAGGTTTTTGGAACTGATATACTGTTGAGTCTTGTTTTTTTTTTGCCCAAATAATCTCAATTTTTTAATTGGTGCATGTAGACCATTGATACTCAAAGTGGTTATTGATATAGTTGAAATATTATTTGCCATATTTGTTACTGCTTTTTTGTTGTCTTCTGTCTTCTTTGCATTTCTGCCTTGTATTCTTTCTTCCTCCTGAAGTTTTAATTCAGCATTTTGTACCCTTCTTTTTCTTTCCTTCCTTAGCACATCAATTATACTTTTTGAAAAACTTCATAGTAGCTGCACTACAGTTTGCAGCATAGATTTGTAACTACTCTTAGCCTGTTTGCAAATACTATACCACTTCATGTGTGCTCTGAGTACTTTATAATAAGAAAATAATCCCAGTCTTCCCTTTTGTCTTTTGTCTAACTGCTGTCATTCATTTCACTTATCCATAGATGCTTCATGATTCATGATTAGATTATTTCATGTCCTAATAAACCCATCATACTTTCAAAATAACCTAATAATAACAATAATAAGTGAAAAATGCGTTTGCTCCATCTGTCCTACTGAGCTCTGCACAGTCCTGGCTGTTTCTCCTCTTGCTCACATTGCTCACTGGTGTCCGTGGGTCACCACCACGCCCACCCGTGGGAGAGACCATCATACCCGGAAAAGGTCAAAACTCAAAATTCCCAGTGCAGTTTCTACCGAATGCCTATTGCTTTCACACTATCATAAAAATCGAGCCATTGCAAGTTAGGAACCATCTGTAGAAGGTTGCATTTGTGTATGTATCTCATATATAAAATATATACATAAGCATATATAATCAAATATATTGTTGATATTGTTATTTTGAGCAAACTATTATCTATTAGATAACTAAGCATGAAAAAAGAAATGTTTTTATTGTATTTCACTTATTTCTTCTTTGATGCTCATCTTTTGTTTATGTAGATCTGTGTTTCTGACCCATATTATTTTTCCTTTCCTTTAACATTTCTTGCAAGGCAGATGTCTCAGTTACTTTTCTCATTGCTGAGACAAAATACCCAACACCCACAGTTAAAGGAGGAAAGGTTAATTTAGCTCGCAGTTTGTAGAGGTTTCAGTCCAATAGGCATCTGGCTCCCAGGCAGGGTGGCCTGGCAGAGGGGGTCACAGAGGAGAGACAGTCCACGGCAGGCAGAAGGCAGAAGGCAGCAAGCAGCAGCAGCAGGAGCAGCCTGCCTTCTCTCTCTCCCTTCGTATCCCATCCAGGCTACAGGCCTACCGATTGGTGCCACCCACACTCTGGACAGGGCTTCCATTGTCCACATCCAGGACTATGCTAATACCAATCAGTGGACTAATTTAGTACACAAACCTTTAATCCCATGATCACATGCTATAGAATCAGTCAGCTCTGGAAAGCCCCACCTAGGACTGCAGGAGGCTTTAAAGGGACATCTAGACATAAGCCATAACAGCAAGTCTATATCATCTCGTTTTCTCAAATTCCATTTTCTGAGAAAATTTTTATTTCTCCTTTATTATGAAGGGTAACTTCATGGGGTGCAGAATTCTAGGTTGGTTGTTTTCTTTTTTCCACTCAATGTTTTAAATATTTAATTATTTTTTCTTCTTGGTTGCAGAGTTTTTGTGGAGAAGTCAATTACAACTCATGTTTTTGTTCCTGTATAGATAAGGTGTTTTTCCCTCTGTCATCTTTCAAGATTTTTTCTTTACCTTTGATTTTCTGTAGTCTGAAAACGATACTCTAAATATAGGATTTTTGTTTTGTTTTTGTTTATTTGTTTTTTGCATTTATCTTGTTTGGTGATTTTATCTGAACTCCTTACATCTGTGATTTGATGTCCGTCTAACATTATTTTGAGGAGATTCTCAGTCATTATTGCTTCAAATATTTCTCCTGTTCCTTTCTCTTTCTTCTTCTGGAATTCTCATTATGCATTTCTTACATATTTTGTGCCAAGTTATTAAATATTCTACTCCATTTGTTTCAGGTTTTGCTCACTTTGCTTTTCAGAGTTTGGAAATTTCTACTGCTATGTCTTCGAGCTTAAAGACCCCAATACCTCATTCACCAAACCTCAGTGAGGCATTCTCTCCTTCTGTCCTGGTAGTTCTCATCTCCTCTATTTCTTTTTGGTTCTTTCTAGAATGTTCACCTCTCTGCTTCTGTTGGTCACCTGTTTGGCATGTTGTCTGCCTTATCCATTGGACCCCTCAGCATGTTAGTCACAGCTGGTTACAAATTCTGGTAACCCCAGAAGCCACGCGACAGTGGAGTCTGGTGCTCATATCGCTCTGCTTATTCATGCTTTTTTACATCTATTATGCTTTGTAATTTACTTGATAGAAGGATACCATGCACTGGCTTAGAGCATCACCTAATCTGGCCATTAGTAGTGAGGTGCTCTGCAGTGCTATGATCAAGTCTGAGTCTTTAATGAGGCTGGCCCTTGGTCTTCAAACTCTAAGTTTTTTCTTAGATAGAACGGCATGGTTAGAGGCTGCTGGAGTTGTGTGTTGTCCTTTCTCCAGGTAGATTTGGGTCTGATAAAACTCAGCAAGTTGGGCTGGGCATGGTGGCACAATCCTGTAATACCAGCACTCGGAAGGCTGAGGCAGGAGGATCATTGAAAGTTCGAGACTGGCCTGGACTACAAAGTGAGCCCCAGTCCAGCCTGAACTGCGGAGTGAGACCCTGTCTCAAAAAGACAAAAAAACAAACAAACAGAAACAGCAACAACAAAGACCCCAGCAAGTCAGAGTGGTTAATTTCTCCCCAGCTCACGCTTCGTCAGGAACGGAGTGTGCAGCACCTTTCAGCGTGGCTCCTCTTCTCTCTTACTGCTGGAGCACCAGGGGACTTTCTCAGATGTTCACGGTGAGGGCCAGGTAGAGCACCTGAGGGGAAACTCACAGAAGCGGAAGCCCTGGGAGCGGGTCCCCCGCAGCTTCTGCCTCCCGGGCTGAGCGTCCGTTGTCCCCCCCCTCAGGTTCAGGTTCCTGTGGGCTCTGGTTCCTGCCTTATCTTCGTTACTAAGCAGCGATTTGCTTGTGACCCCATTTCTTCTACAGATTGAAGAACAGCTGCTGACTTTTCAGTTTGTTCGGCTTTTTACTTGTTCAAATGGAGTGGCAGTTTCTAAGTGTGTGACACGCAGAACCAGAAACCAGAAGTCATACTCAGCTTGCACTATTTATTTCCTTATTTATTTATTATTTATTTACCTAAAGATAGCCTGCGGGGTCTACATGCCAGAAGCATCTGTCTTCTCTCACAGAGACTGCAAGCTCCAACCTGAACTAGCCAGGCTGTCCAGTGAGGGCAGGCCGTCCTTGGCTGGGGTGTATGTGCCTCCTTTCATTCCTGAGAACTCTGCTCACCTGGGGGGTGGGGCCTATGCAGATGTGTCCAAGCTTAATCCCGATGTGCTTCTACATTCACTCACTTCCATCCTCATTCACTCAACCACTGTTTCTGGAGCTCTGCTCTTTGGTCATGCCCCAGGTGACAATGACTTGCCTGGCTCTTGCCTTCAGGAAACAGAATCCAGCAGCAAAGCAGGCCCACTGCACCAGGAAGGAAGGGCAGTGGCACTTCCCACGTCTTTTCCCAGGGTTGAACACATGCACAGCAGAGTGGGTTTCTGGATGAGCAGCAGGACCTGGGCACTTGTCCCAGGGTTTCGGCCACCTGCACCTGGCTTCCCATAGTGACACAGGGTAGGGTACCATTGATAGTGGGCTTGCAGACACTGTCATCCTCAGGCAGGGACCACTCCTCTTCTGACACATGAACTTGCTCCTCCGGCTCCCAGTCTCCCATAAGCTAATACAGAGAAGGCTTTTGTTGGTGTAGAGAAAACAGTATGTATGGGGGTCGAGGAATAGGTTCAAGTCCTGCCTTCATACAAAGTTTGTGGTGGCGAAGTCAAATATCTCTGCATTGCTCAAGTCCCTGAAGCTTTTTCCTGTCTAAGAAAGCAACAGGGTTGGACAAGGTGATGCATAGCACATACCTTAATGAGTTTATTTGATTTTACATGAGAAGGACAGAGAGTTCACAATGTGCAAATGTTATTATTATTTAATACACCACATTGTGCACAGGATGGCTTGCAGAATTTTTTCCATCTTAGAAAGCCGGCCCTTTCTAATTCTTCTTCAAATCCCCAGTGCTGACTTGAGAGGTGTGGAAAAAACTCAACAGAATTATGGAGGGGGATGAACCTGTTGATCCTGAAATGTGCCCATGAGTGGAGGGCATAATTCACGAATCGACCACGGACTATGGAGATAGAGGCACAGTAGCTTTTCCTGGAATCAACTAACCTCATTCGACACGCTTCTTGAAAACTTTCTGCACACAAACAGAAAGTGGCGATCCCCTGGCAGTCAGGGGGGTCAGTGTGTCTGGAAGCCTGACTGATTGGTCCCCACAGTGAGGGTGCTGGACAAGTCACATCCCCACTCTGCAGGCATGTCCTCTGTGATTTTGGGCGTCTTGTGAGAGCTGAAAGAGGTGGTCCACAGTGTGTGAGGACAAAGCACAAGGTGTGTAGAGCCCAGCTCCGGGCCCAGCAGGAGCCCAGGGATTGCAGGCTGATTCTGAGTTCTGTGCAATTGAAAGGTATTCCCTTGTTACACGCCGCATTTAGGGACAGAATCTTGTTTTTTTTAATATTTTATTAATAATAGAAGACAAGACAGAAGAGAATCCCCCATACTTGCTACATTGCCCGCTGTAAAGTGATGCTTGGGTTGCTGACCAGAGGCCTGGCCGAATCTACAAAAGTTGGTTGATGTTCCTCGGTTGCTATCAATTTAGCCAGACCTCTGGAACAGCAGGTTGCTGACGGGGGTGGGGTGGGGGTGGGGGTTGTCCCTGATTCCAAGCCCGCTAGGGACAGAATCTTAAAGGGAGTCATAGGCACATAGGTGGCTGGGCCCTGTGGAGCTCTGCACCTGGCTGTGCCAGTGTGGCTGTGTGGGTGGCGCTCACTTCACCTCTCATCTGTTCTCTGGGGCTCAGGTTTGTGGTTCCTCTTGGCCCTTGGAGAATGATGTGAGGCGCTGCTCTGGGCACAGCTCAGAGTTTCTCTGTGGTTCAGTGGCTGTCAGATCCCCTTTGCCTCCGAGACACGCATCAGAAGACCCGGGCTTTGGGTCCACCTGGGCTTGGGGCTGGAAGTCGGCATTCTTCATCTGCACCAAGTGGGGCCTCAGGGTGGCTGGGGGCACCTGTGCAAGTTGAGATTGAGGGGGTGGTGTCGTTGCCTGCCACCACACCTTCACTTTGCTTCTCTGGGTGGTCGACACGGCCTAGCGTCCCAGGGGCAAGGCCCTACCTGCCCCTTGGCATCTCCACTCATCATCCCCTCCCCGCTAGACCAGGAAACTGAGGCCTGCGAAGTTGCCTGAAGTCGCCCACTAATTAGTGGCAGACACAGGGGGCAGGTTCCATTACGACACCGCGCCCACACAGCGAGGGAAGTGCAGAGCTCGGGCAGTAATTGGGACACGCATGCCAAGGGCCTTGTGCTCAGCTTTCTACACAGATCAAATATCTCTCGGGTGTTTACACTCCCACCCACCAGCTTCTCCCTCCCAGCAGGGCTTGGGTTCTCCACGCGCGTATGTGCATCTATCAGGAAATACAACAGCCTGTGTCTTATTTATTTATTTTATGGGGCCCTGAGCACTGGGCCTGACCTCTGGGCCAGGTGCTTGGGGAGCCTTGACCTGGCCAAGCGGTTGCCCCTCCTGGGCCGCGGAGCCATCAGCAGCACAGGGAGGAGAGGAGCCGCAACACGAAGCCAGCTCCGCTCTGCTGTTATGAAGGCTGCTCGCCCTCGGTGCTCCTGCCTGGCACCTGAAGCTGCCAGAAATCTCCTGCCAAGGCCAGTCTGGGCCAGACCCCTTTGGAGCCAGCTGGGGCCTCCGCCCTCGGTTCCACCAACAGAGCCGCCTTTGTGCCTTAAGCCAGCCCAGGGCTGCGGGTGGAGGCCCCTGGCAGCTTGCCAAGACGCGGGAAACCCAAACCTCAGGTTCTGGGAGACACAGAGATGAAAGATCCTGCGGCTGCGGGAGGAAGAGAGGCACTGAGTGCTCCATGAGCTGGTGCACGCTCCACGCACTCTCGGCCCTCGGGTCTCACCCCCAGTCCCCGCCCCCATTCCTTCATGCAAGGCTGGGAAGTGTGAGCTAGGTCCTGCCCTACAGCGCAGCTCCGCGTGCGGCTTCCTAGGCTGGGTGGAAATGCTCTGGGGACCTGGGGTCTAGAGTGGGGTGGTGTTGAGGAGGCTGGGGTGCTGGGAGGCAGAGGCTGAGACCAGCAGAGCAGTAGGAGTGAGAAGGTCCATGGGCCCTCGGCCCCCTCAGCGGGCCAGGGGCTCGCTCCGTGTCTTCTGTCTCTCAGACTCTGTGAATAGCTGTCCCGAGGCTGCCAAGGCACGCCTGTGCCAGCCTCCCCTCCAGCCAGGTGTGCATTTAACAAATGGGCCCATTTTCCCTTGTCCTGATTGTTCGTCAGTACCAGTCTTCGAGACTGTGTCCGTCCTGGTCCACTGGCTGAATGGACTGAATATGCAGGAAACTGATTTGCGAAACATCTGGGACACAGATGGAGCTGTGATTCGGGGAAGGAGGCAAGTCCTGCAGAATAAGGGGCTGAGGTGGGACAGATTTGGACCTACAGTGCCCTGAGGGAAGGATGGGGGTAGTCATTGGCCCCACTCAAACACAGGGTGAACTCTGGAACCTCTGGGGCCCTGGACCGGGAACCTGCAGAGTCAGGTCTGGCAGCACATTCCCACAGGACCTTCGGGATCCATCGGCTATGCTCATCCGTGTGACTTACTCTACCTGGTGGAGAACAGTGAGGTTCTGGATGAACATGTGTTTCAGAAAGGCCAGAATTCAACCTATTACACCGGATCAACTGGGCATTGTGCTTCCTAGTAGTGATTACGAAGAGGGAAAAGTCACCACATGTCTTACAGTACAGGTAAAATAAATCAATCCACTGTGCACGTGGAGCTCAGTTCCTCCTCGGATTCAACTGTGGGAGGAACTTCTTCCTTGAGGTCTGTAACAGGGCATGCTGTTGAGAGCAACAGGAGAGTGTGGAAGACCTACTGCTCCTTCTGCCACCCTCTGCACAAACCAGGCACACGAGGCTGGCAAAGCTGTGCCCGGCCGTCCAGTGCTCCACCACCTGTGTCACCTGAAGGGTGGGCAGGCACCTGTAAATGTCACACCTCCCAGCCAAACTCATGGTTGTCTGGGAGTCCTGGCAGCTCAGGGTACATGTAGTAGCTGTTGCCTTCAGCCTGGCGTGGTCCCTCATCTGGACAGTTGGCCTAGCTGGAGTTCCTGTAGAAGAAGGAAAGTCACCTGGCACGTGGTGGAATGAAGGCCAGTTAGGACAATGAACAGGCCTGTGGGGAGAAGCAGGGCAGGACCCTGGAGGTGAGGTGTGTGAGAGAGGCCAGAATCCTGCCACCAGAGTTTGGCAATGAACGTTCAGTGTTTGAAGAACAGACATTGAACCTTTCCTGTTCACCAGCTACAGATTTCCTGAGGCTCACTCCTGCTGCAAGGTGGTGGGGGTGGGAGGGCAGAGGGTCAGGAACTCCAGAAAAGAAGTTCAGTTGGATGTGGTCACAACTACAAACAAAGGTGCTGGGGGAGGGTGTCCACTCTTCCAGCTTGCCTGGAACTGGAGAGTTATCTGGAAATTTGTCAGGATGGTCCTGGAAAAACCAGAACTTTTGGTCGATCCAGCAAGAGGAGGTGGGCAGTTTTGGCAGAGATCCAGGTGTAGCACGGTTGGGATTTGGCACTGAGGGAGGAGGTAGAGGAGGTGCAGGTGTTGAGAAGCAGGTCCTAGGAGTGGGTTGAGTATGTGGTGTCTTTGAGATGTCCATGAGAGGTACAGCAGCGGGGAGCCTGAGCTGAGGGAGGGCCCAAGACAAGGTCCCTGTCCTGTGTTGTCACCCAGGAAAATGTGAACTGAGTCAAGGAAGGATACACGTAAGCATCACTCTGCAGTGGAACCAAGAGAAAGCAGCTAGAGTCCCCAAATCAATGAGCTCGAAGAGCCCATTCCATGATGTGAAGTCTTTTTTAAACATTTAACCTTGGATTTGACCTTTTTGTCTCGTAGGTGCCTGCTCTCCAGAGTCGAGGGCACTCAGAGCTCAGGAGAGACCCGTTCATGGTCATTATGGGCCGTTCTCTGCCCCTCTGTGACAGCAGAGTGCGGCAGTTACGCCTGGTGTGCCTCCGCCCAGACTCCAGGGTACCCAGCTGCTCACAGTTGGAAGGGCCTGTCTTGGCCTGGGGGCAGTCCTGGCTAGCCGGTGTTCCCTCCCCCTGTGAACAGGACATGTCCTCAACTCCTGGTAGGTGTGAGCCACACTCAACAGTGCCGATCCACACGTGCACGGGGACATGGGCTGCCGCCCTCCACACTGACAGCAGGCACCCACGAATGCCCTGGAGGAAAATCCTGAGGGCGAGCTGCCGGCTTCCCAGTGGTGCCTTGAATCCTCAGGGAAGGCATGGGTCTGCTCCACTGCTAGAAAGACACCCACCGGGTCACCTCCTGTTTCTAAGAGCAAAAGACACACGAAAATGGGCTCAGAAAATAGCAAACACCTTCCTCACCTGGGGAGTCAGAAACGATGGCCCCCCGGAGTCCGGGCCGTCTTCCCTCGGCCTCCTGTCCCTGGCCTCCTGCCTCCCCCAGCCTTGCCTCTCCCCACTTCTGCCAACGCCTGTTCCTGGCCCCCACGTACCTGTGGCACATGGACTTTCCAAGTGTCTCACTTGCACCCATGTTTCAGCCACCTGGGTCTTTGCAATGGCCACCGCTCTGGTCCTCGGACCACCCTGTCCTCCAGCGTTGACCCAGGAACCACTCTGGGCCTCTGGAGTTCATCATGAGCTGTGGTCAGTAGGCTCCGCTCGGCTTCCCTCCTGTATTGCCGCGTACGGCGAGCCCTGTCTCACGTCTTTTCTGCTCTGGAATTGTATTTGCCTCTCTGTGAAGTGCCTTCTCCACTCCCCTCCCCACGTTTTTTCTAGATTAAGGACAATTCATTATTCTTATGTACAAAAAACTCAGGAGTACATTTAGCCCAGTTTAGTGGCAAGTTGGCTAGCCTTTGCCATTTCCAGCTTGGCAAAAGCAAACTACAATTCTGGACCCAGGACATTGCCTCTCCAGGGACAGCAGATCTCCTCATGGCTGTCGCCACACTTGGTCCTGGCAACTTCCATCAGCTTTGCCAGAGTCTTTGTCTTCCAAGCTGGCCTGTGCAAAGGCCACCGCGGTGCATGGCTTCCTGTGGACTCGATGCCCCAGCCTAGCCTTTCCCTCCATGATACAGCATCCACCTCGCAGCGCAGGGCGGGCAGAGACCTCTCCAGCGGGACTCATGTCACGTGCGTCACCGTTAGCTGAGGCTTCCTGTTCCCCACCAGGGTGGGGACCACGCTAACGCCTGCTCTGAGGACTGGTGGTCTTTTAGGAGGGAAGTTCCCTTTGCCAGCAGCTTTCTTCTCAGCCCTAGGTGAAAGGGGAGTAAAATGAATTCAAATGTGTTATGCACATGCACCAACTCCTCATGAGGGGCATAATAATCATTATGCACTGTGAACGTGTACTAATAAATAACTTTTTCTTAATTTTTAAAAAGCAACTTGTCCCTACACATCTAATGAAGCCCTCAAGCTGAAGCCGCCCCTCACCATCCTCCCTGGGGTGCTTCCTGCCCTATAGTAGTTCAGAATGGCCAGCTGCTGGGAGACCTCAGTGAGGGCTGGTGTGGCTGACTGCACCTAGGCCGCCTGTCCCGATTTCTGCTGTCAGAGCCAGGCCCAGTAGGCTCAGAGTGTCTTGGGACTGTGCCTTCAGGCTGGACAGATGTCCACAGGCATTATTCTCATCAGTGTAAATGAGAGAAAGAAAAGCAGGTCATTTCAGCTGGATAAAAGTGAGGGGGATGCTCTACTGACAGAATATTGATTTAAACCAGGTCAGAAGCTAGCGGAGTGGTTCCAGAGTGGAGCAGGTGAGTTACTGCAGCTAAGGTCAGCCATGGAAACAGAACCTGCTGGGAGGTGTTCGTCCCCAGACCTGGTGGGCCACTGTGCTGTTCCCGCACCCTGGGTCTGGGGTGGCTGTCTATCATGGGGTGAGCTCGAAGCTGGGTTTTTGACTGTGGGTGACATCCAGGAGACATTTTTGTTGTGCACACCCAGCAGAGATGAAGCTTCACCTTGTAGGTAGAGAGCAAGGATGCTGCTGAATACCCTACAGGCCCAAGGCAGTCCCGCAGAATTTCTCTGCCCCAGGTGCCAATCGCCAGAGGAGAAAGCCTGGCGAGGGACTGCAGGAGGACACCGAAAATGTCATACTCCGGATGCAGCAACACCTTGACAGTGACCATGAGGATCCAGCCGAGTGCCAGCATACTTCCTAAATACACCCTGGCGCAAGGCGGGGGACACAAAGCAGGCCACCAGGAAGACACTGTCCACATAACTAAGTCATGGGCAGCTTCCAGGCCTGTGAGGAGTGCAGTAGGATGCTTGGCAGATTTAAACTGTGCAAAAAGACCAAGAGACAACTGTGCTGGTGACATGAAGGGGAGCTTTTGGAAGCGTATACAGCCTAGAACTCTATGCAGACCAGCTGTGGTGGAGGTGGAACTACCGGGCACAGCGGAAAGGGAAACAGTACAGTCCCTTACGAGGATCAGAAATTTGTGTGTGTGAATGGACACACGCAGCAAGCACAAACACAAGCACATACACACATGGGCACACGCATACACCCTGTACATACGTACTTTACGTGCGCACACAGAGGGACGTGTGTACACACACAGGCACACACGCACAGGCACACAGAGAGGCACACACATCAGGCACACTGCCAGATATGCCCTTCTGGTCAGCAGATTTTGGTACGTCTTCTTGAAATGTATCTCTGAAAGTTTTTTCATTTGTTTGCTGTTCTTCAGGCTCTGCCTTTTGTACTTGCATTTGTGTTTTTGTCTTTCAATCTTCCTGTCTACTCGTGTCCACAACAGGCCCACGCTTTCTCTCCGCCACACAGCAGGTCAGGTGCCAATGTGCCACTTTATGCATTCCTGTACCGTGACGCTTTTTCTAGATTCTGCCAGCCCACCTCGCCATTTTCTGTCTCACCGAGTCATCCCCGAGCCACTACAAGGTAAACAGCGTGGCCTTCGGTGTGCCATGGCAGCGTGTCCTGGAGCACCTGCCGGGGCACAGCCGAGGGCGTGGTCCTACCCCAGCGTTTGGTCTCCTGGCACACCGGCACTGCGGTGCACGGGAGGTGGCATGCGCGGGGTCATTCACCCCGCAGAGAGTGCAGCTCAAGCCCCATCCTCTGCCTTGTCTCCGGCCCATGCACACCCTGTGTACGGAGCTCAGAAGCCGTGGCAGGAGTTCACCGAGTGGCCTGTTTCATCTCTCTTCCCCATCCTGCTTCTGTGCTTGCATTTTATAACGTTATCTCCTGAGTGTGGGAACCCACACTAAGACAAACACGACTGTTTCCTATTCTTAAATACACAGACTCACAGGGTCAGGAGTTGAGAGATCGCACTGGAGCCTGAGCTAGGCTGAGATCCGTTCAGGGGAGCCTCTAGTGGCACTTGCCCCACTGACATCGCTTGGAAGCACCCCAGTTATTTAGCTTGGGCTCCCCAACCAGATGGTACGGTCATGTGGGAGCTAAAGGGGCTGAGAAGATGGTGGCGGGCTCATCCCACCAGCCTGGCACACTGACGTCTGGGAACCCGGGTCAGCAGTGAGGAGGGCGGCGAGCCACAGGCTGTGGGCTCCTTTGGTTTCCAAAGTAAGGTGGACTTGGTCTCTCAAGTCTGTGGCTGAGATCTGTCTGCAGAGCTGCCATGAAGGGAGAAATACAGACTGTCACTTGGGGGGCCTTGAACACGATTCCAAAATAAGGTCTCTATATCCTAGCCAAGTTTGACACCTGGAAAGTATTGTGGGGAGTAGCAGTAACTAACATAGCCAGGCCCCCAAGTCCTTTGCTTGGAACGAGGGAAGAGAACGAAAATGTCAGGCCCACACCCATTTCTTCTAGCTGTGCCAGTGCTCTGTGTGCAGGCCTCTCTTGGTCTTTCCTCCAGTACTGTGGTCTGAAGCTGGGGCCTTCACAGCAAGCTACATCTCCGGCCCCTTTTCATTTTTATTTTTTAAAATTTTGAGACAGGGTCTTGCTAAGTTGTCCAGGCCAGACTTGAACTTGTGATCTTCCTGCTTCAGCCTCCTAGGGTACTGAGATTACAGATACCACCACATCTGGCTGCAGATTTGCCTTTCTAAAGTGATTGTAGTGCTCACCCTGCTGGGAGTTCTCATTACACTGACTGCCCTTGGCCTGAGGATCAGCAGGTGTAGACAACCTTCAAGACTCTTTAGCCCTGCAGTGCCCAGCATCCAGAGCCTTCCTCACCCGAACTGACATCACTTGTCCTGAGTGGGCGAGGAGAGAAGGGGCCACCAGCGTAGGAACAGCAGGACTCACCGAAACGTCACGGAAATGAAGGCAAGCTCTTAGGCATTTTCCTGGGATTACCTGGCACGATTCTCTGGGGCGGGTCTTCGCACTCTCCACATGATAGCTATTGGAGGACACTTTTCTGTGGGGCCACGCAGGCCCTGAAGGATGTGGAGCAGCTTCCTTGGCTCTCCCCATGGGATCCAGGGGCACCCCAGTTGTGACAGTCACAAATGTCCTCAGACGTCATCACGTGACCTGTGGGGCTCAGAGCCTCGGGGAACAGCATTGTCCACCTTGGTGGTCTCAGGCCCCAAGCCCCTTTCCTCCTTTCCTCCCGGCTTCTCTCCACCCTTCTGTTCACCTCTCAGTGCAGAACAGAGCACAGTGTTTAAAGGCCACATATGCCATCTTCTGCTCGCTTCTCCTTAGACCTCAGAGAGCTCTGCTTCCAGCCACGAGGACGAGAGGACCTGCCCCAGAGAACCATGCTAGGAGTGAGCGGAGAGCCCTCCTCGCCAGCTGCTTGTGGTTTCTAAATCCAGGAAGTGGGAGACACCGCGGAAGACGTGCACTGGACACAGCGGCTGTCAAGCAGAGGCCTCCCCGTGACGGCGCAAGAAAGCGAAGCTTTTTACAATACTGCTAAAATATCAGTGTTTGTAGGGTTGCTACAGAAACCCATGGACTGAGTGCAGAATCTGAAATAGACCGTCTAGACGAACTCCTACTGTCTGACCTTTGATGTATTTCCTAATCCACTGGACCTTGCCAAGCAAATTGGTGACTAAGCAGCGATTCACTTTACACGCTGTCATGAGGCCTGACGAGGCCCAGGTCGCTGGTATAAATTTCAGTCTGGCTGCTCCGCTGCGCGGCTGCCTTCACCGACATGGCTCCCGTGTGGTTTCTGAGCTGTGATGTGCGTCTGGGTCGCCATGAACTAATTTCAAGTCTGTTAAGTCCAAAAGCCACGGGGCTGCTGAAAAACAGAACTCACTTTCAGCCAGCAAGGCCCCAGAGTTTACATAAAACATGAGGAGGAAGGCTGGAGACAGACGCTGGTGAAAACAAAATAAAAGCTGGTGACATTGACGTCCAGCCCTGGCCAAGCCTCTCCCTATGGAAGGGGCTGGGGAGGGGTGTGGTGCTGCTGGTTTGCTCAACAGATGCCCCGGCTGTGCTGGTGAGGGCTTTCGACCCCAGCCTTGTGGCCTCTGCCTTATTTCTCTTCTCATTTCCTCTTCTTTGCAGCTATCTGAGTTTTGTCAACAAGAGACTTGTGAAAAATGACTGCGATACCAGGGGACATGCATTGTTCTAAATAAGATCAGTACATAAGCACGCAGCTTGACTTGGTCTTGATCCTGCCTTGGGAACTTCCATGCTGGACACCTCGAGGCTGAGGTCTGAGCTGGCCTGTTGTGCAGGTGACCCATAATCATACTATGTGCAAGCAGCGAGTGTCAGTGTGGGGCGACACCTGGAAAAAATGGGAGGTCGGCAGTCAGAAGGGAGCAAGACTCCTGGAAGGGACTGGGAGACGCAGTGGCTGACAGGCCACGCACCTGCCTTTGAGGGCTGGTTTTCCAAAGGTGTCTGGGATGCACTGTGGTCCGGCGATGGACTGGGACAACCCTCTGTCTTCCAAGTGGAAAGCAGGTGTAAGATGAAATTTGTTCTAGGCAAAAGGAGGCAGCTTTGCAGAAGGGGTGAGAATACCTGTGCCTTCATCCTTTGTGTGGCTAAGCTTGTAAGTGATCTGTCCAAAAAGGAGCGTTTTCAGCAAACAGGCTTAACGGTTAGACCAAAGAGGAGAGCAGGAGCCCTGCACAGACTTGCTCAGCAACGTCTGGAGATGTGGCTGCCCGGGTAGCCTGGAGGGGCATGACACCAGATGTGGTCAGACGTGTCCAGGCACGTGAGGTTGCAGGGGGAGCATAGTGGACAGATTCTTACAAATATCAGAAGCAAAGGCTTTCTGATCTGTGCTAAGTTTTCAGGGTCAGTATTGGAAACACTTTAGAGAATATGGAGCCTCTTAGTGACAAGAAGGCCACTGTGTTCCTCTGTGCTTCTCATCACCGTTCAAGGTTAGACTCGGGGACTCCCGCGCTGTTCTGCATCCTCCACCCACTAGATGTCCAGGACCCTCGGCCCTACCCACTGGTGCTGGCTTTGGTGTGACTCTGCCCATCAGGACTCTCAGATAGAAAGTCCCAAATGGCTCACCCTCTTGAGCCTCCCAGGGCAGCCCAAGCCCTTAGGATAAAGTGAAAACTACCTCTTGGCACTGGCCACCGGTTTCCTTGGCCAGTCCTTCTGAAGCCTCGGGGGCTTTGTGAGGCTGTTGGAACCAGCTCGTGGTCTGGGCATCCCCAGGACATTGATCTGACCCTACAGGCTCCTGGAAGATGAGATGTTTCTCTAGGGAGGCCTGCGGGGTACTGGACATCTTGGGGGGCCTGTCAAAGCTCCTTCACGGCCTGCCTGATGCTCGACTCCTGAGCTCTTCTGCGCTCCCTGAGTGCAAGCACCCAGGCCCGGGGACCCTAAGGCACCAGCATCTTCCCGCCCCTCCTAACTCAAAGCTTTGATGTCAGTTCCAAGGTGCTAAGTCTAAAACTAAGTACAAAGGCCAGGGGATGTAGGCAGAGGGTCTTTGGCACCATCTTGGGGACCTGCCCTCTTCATGCCTAACACAACCTCTCACAGTTGAGACAAAGAACCCAGGAGACTAGCAGCTCCCCAAAACCTCCTGGAATGTTCTGACAAATTCAGATTTGCTGGAAAAGTCATTAAATGCTGAAAGAGTGAGTGGAAGGAGACAAAACGAGAGGGTCTTGCTGAGCTCAATGCTCCTTCAAGTTCACTTAATTATTTCCTGGAATTCCCCCTCTCAGCTGGGAGCAGCTCTTCTGTCCTCCCAGATGTGGCCGTTCCACCCAGGAATCACTGGTGGTGTGGCAGGCACCGGGGACTGGTCCTCCTCTGATGGGCAGGTTGAGAAGACCCTCAGCTGCTCCGAAGCTGCTCAGGTTACAGCAATACAGTAACTCCTTTTCCCTTGTGTTTGTTTTGTTTGTCAAAGATCCTCATTCCTCTACTGAGTGGCAGGTGAGAGGAAGGTCAAGTTTCCCAGGACAGGGAAGATCTGGTTGTAGGTGACTGATTGCCCTAGAATGCAATTGTCCAAACGGGCCACATGCGCCCGATACTCGAGGGCCTGCCTGGGGCACCCTTTTGTGTGGCAGGTGAGCAAGCACTTGCTGTGAGCCCTGGATGGTGGATCTTCCCCTGCCTGGCCATCCGAGGGTGGCCCCAGTGCATTGCCAGGAGCCTTCAGCGTGAAAAGGGGGAGAGCCTGGGGCAGGTGACATCCTCTGAGCCCGGCAGCCTGGTCTACTCTGAACCACTTTCTCACCCGAAAGCAGAGGGAGGTCTGCTTCACTGGACTCACCTGAGTACATCTTTGCTCTCTGGAAACCCCAGAAATCTTACTCCAACTCTTGCTTCAATGTGGGGCTGGGCTGAAAGCACTTTAGAGGGCTGTGTAGACAAGGCCTTGGAGGGAAGTATCTGTGGACCCAGTTTTGGAGGAAGAAGTGTTTCTGGAAGCTGATCTAACACCCAAGAAATGCTCTTGGAACTCCTGAGCCGGTAAAGCAGAGCAAAGGAGAGAGAGTGGGAGTTGGATCATGTCCCCCAAAGCTGCGTAGACACCTAACCCCAGATACCTTCAAATGGAATCTTATTCGGTAATGGGGTGTTTGCAGATGTATCAAATTCAGGTGATGAGAGGGGGCCTAGGTCCACCCAATCAGAGGAAGAGACATGACACAGACACCATGTGAAGATCAGCAGAGACCAGAGACAGGTGGCCGCAACGGAGAAACACTGGAGCGCCTCGGGGTGGGGAGGCAGGAAGGATGCAAGTAAAGCAGTCGGCTTTCCTGGCACCTGGGGTGCAACTGAACTGAAGACAGGAAAGAACTCAAATGTCTTCATTACTTTTTTCATCGCTGAGACAAAATACTTGACACCCAAAGTTAAAGGAGGAAAGGTTTACTTAGCTCATAGTTTGCAGAGGTTTCTGTCTATAATTGGCTGGCACCAAGGCAGGCTGGCTTCACAGAGGAGAGCAATTCATGGTGGAGAGAAGACAGCAAAAGCAGTAAGAGAGTGTGAGACAAGCCTCCTTCTGTCCCTTACGTTATATCCAGTTTACTAGGATTAGTGCAGTGCCGATCCAACCAGTGGACTCATGCAGCAGTCACCCCCCACCCTTAATCCTAGCATTGCCCTACCGATCAATCACACACTCTCCATTCAGCCACTTCCCAAGAAACTCTGACTGCATGAGGCTTTGGGGGGCCATCTAGACACAAACCGTAACAGGGTCCTGGGATGCACAGTGCTGAGAGGAGCACTGGAAACGAGGAGGGCTGGGCCAACACCAAACCTAAGCATCAGAAGGTGCGTGCATGCGTGTGCGTGCGTGTGTGTGTGCACGAGTGGTGTGTGCACTTGGTGTGCAGATGTATGAGCGATGTATGCATGTGTGCAAGCACTGTCGCTGTGTGCACAGGTAATGGCACGCATGTGTATGTGTGCAGGCATGTGTGTGGTGTGGGTGTTCATAGGTGCACATGTGTCAGGAGTGTGTGTGCTATGTGAGTGCATGTGTGTATCAAGGCCTGAGTCTGCACCCACTGCTTTAATCATTCACTTTAGACAGAAGTTCCCACCAAGGCGGGAAGAACTTTAACGGCACAGTGGATACTATTTTTAGATTCTGAAGGTGCTTTTCAAAAAGCAACTCAAAGTTTAGGCCTGCCCCTCCAGGGTCGGACATCGTTTCTCACACAAGCTTGCAGCTCCTGATGGGAAGCAGTCCCTCAGCCCTGCCCTGGTCCCATCTGAGAGCTCAGATCAGCACTGTAACTGCCTTTGCAGGTGCTGGGATAAACCCATTTGAGGCACTTATTCACATGACTGTGTGAGTAACTGTGGCCTTTTAATATCCAGACACATCTGTGTTTCTAGACCAGGATTAGATCTCTAATTGGTGGCATCACAGAGATCTAACAAAGCAGAGTAGGAACTTCAAGGAACAGAGCTGGAAGAGGAAAGGAGTTGGCTTGTGTGCTCAGAGGCACAACCTTCACCAGGCCTGTGTGACACCTGCCCCTTGCCCAGTGGCCTCCCATCACAGGAGTCCTCCACGATGAGGGTGGACACCTGGGGCTCCTGAAGACGGCCCATGGTGGGAAACTTGGAACTAGGGAGAAAGAAGGTCTGCAGAGCCCTGGGCCAAGCCCCTGCCTCTAGGATTCACACTGACAGTTCTTCTACAGCAAGCCAGGCTCAGGCCTGCCCTCTCCATTGCCACAGGAAGGCTCAGCACACTGGACATGCATTTGGGACAGGCTGACACTGCTGGCAGAAGTGTCCTGGGGCTCTGAGAGACCCGGGTTGCCTAGTTCTAGCCCTGCCACCCCTTCTGTCACTGCATGCAGGCCAGGCTGTCTTTCAGGTTGACCATTTTCAGCTCAAACCAGAAGTACATGGTTGGTTTGTCACAAAACCTGGCTCTTACCAGGTAAGACTCATGTATGTCACATGCCACGTTTAATTACACTGAAAAACCCGTACCATTGGAGGGCAGAGAATCCTGGGCTTTCCACAGACCTGCACATTTTGAATGTGACCCGTGTGTCCTGCGACTCTGATCGCATCCCCTTTCTTGTAACCTTGCAGTACAGGAGGGGGTTTTGCAACACTTTGCCCGTTCTCAATTCCTCTTATTACCTTGACATGGTCCCACCAAAGGCCTCCTTCCCCAGCCTGGCCCTTGGCTCCTACAGTGGGCACAGGCTGTCCTCTCTTCTGTCTGCAGAGAGTCCACAGCCTCTGCCTGCTGTTTGGGTAGAGGAGCTTAGCTGCATGGTTCCCGAAGGTATGGAGCCAGAGGTCCAAATTTCAATCACTCCCTACTCCAGCTCCCCAGTGCCTGCCTGTGAGGTGTCTAGTGTTCAGCATCTTGGGCCCCTCCAGCCAGTCCTGCCTGAGGGTCATCCACTAATTGCTTGGAATATCCATGAGATGGCCAGTGTCACTCAGGCCATGGGCCTGGCCCAGGAAGCTCTCTCAGATTCCAAGAGCTCAGAACAGTCCAAATCCGTAAGCATCTAGGACCTGACCTCGGCTCGGCCTGGGTCTGTATCTCTTCATGCTGCTGTTACACAGTGCCATAGGTCGGGGGACACGTAAACAAAAGAAATGTGTTCCTCACAGTTCTGCGGTCCAAGATGCGGCAGCTCCGGTGTCTGGTGAGGGCTGCTCCCTGGTCACTGTGTCCTTGCCCAGAAGCGCTAACCCCATTCACGACAGCCCCATGTTCCTGATCTCGTCACCTCCTCAAGGCCGGGCTCCTAATACACCATCTGGGATTTATGACTTCAGAGTATGAATGGGAGAACACAGACATTCAGAGCACAGCAGTCAGAAACCACGGCAGCCTGTGGCTCCCAGCAGCACCGAGGTATGGATAGGACCCGTTCTGTCTGAGGCAGTGAGGGAGGCTGTCTGTGGTTCTGTCCCCTCTGAAAGGTCACGCGGGGAATAGCCTGGGTGCAGCCCCAATGGCACTGGCCAGACCGTTTCCTCTGAGGGTGGAGCTGGCCTTTCAATTGTCCAGTCGGCCAATGTGACATTGTGTACAAACGTAGTCATTTTTAACCCAGGTGCCTGGCTCACTACCTGTAAAATGGGCTGACATGTCTGCTGAGGAGGTCTTGGGGATGAAGGGAACCAGTGTCTGGCTTGTGGTCTGGGATCTTGGAGTCTAGGGTGCCATGTGACTGGAGGCTTATGTCAGAGACATCCAAGGGAGCCCTGCACACACCAGGCTCCACTAAACAGCACGCGAATCTATGGATCCAACAGACACAGCCTGCTACAGAGTGAATGGCACACAGTACTAGGAGCACAGGAGGCTGTCTGCCTGCAGAGAGGCCTCAGCCGGCGGAGTGGGCCTCCAGCCTGAGGTGCAGCCAGTAGATCAAGGGAGAAAGGATGATGCGATCACAGACTTCCTCGAACTCCTGGGCCTGCACGTGGCGTGCGCATCTCCCCAGCCATCGTGAGAACGTCGAGTTCTGACAAGGGAGCCAGCTAAGCCTGGCAGCAGTGTGGGAGATGCCAGTCGGTGGCTCTCGTCATATGGTCAATCGACCCCACAGTAACTGGTGCATGCAGCTCTGATGGCACCTGGCCAGGAACACTGGGCCTTCCAACCAGAGCGGTCTCACCTGACCCACTGGTTCTCTCAATTTCTGCCCTTTTCAGTGTCCTGGTGTCCTTGGTCTCCTTGTTGCTTTTCCTCACTTCCTCCAGCATAGCTCATATACCAAGTGCAAGGAACCCTCCAGCTCAGACTTCCAGGCAATACAGTCTGGCTGCTCATGAACTCCCGCGCCGGAGGCCCCAGCGGCGGCCCTGCCCTGGGCTCCAGCTGTCTGTCCAACCCAGCGAGCAAAAGCTGGCTCTGCACACCGCGGGGTCTTTCCGTGTGTGCCCGTGTGGGCATGAGTGTGCACACCTGAGCCTGCACCACAGACTCTGAAGAGGGTGGGGTGCTCAACCCTAAAGCTGGGCAGAAAAATTATTTCTAGGCCATGTGGAATCTCA
Organism: Dasyprocta punctata; assembly: GCA_004363535.1. Classification (NCBI taxonomy): domain Eukaryota; kingdom Metazoa; phylum Chordata; class Mammalia; order Rodentia; family Dasyproctidae; genus Dasyprocta; species Dasyprocta punctata. The sequence continues at coordinate 71,199 of RJWM01006462.1, forward strand.
AAGCCTTTTGCTATAAATTTATTTTTAAATAAGAAAACAAAACAAAACAAAAATTGTATGTGTCGCACTAAGGAGAGCTGTCTTTGACCACATGCTTACGTTTGTGGAGATGAGACAGAACTGTAACAAAACTGGCAGGATGTGGAATCTTTTACACCAGTTTTCTAGACACACTGTCTGATAGAAGGTTAATGGGAACCACACTTGTATTTTTAGGCCTTCTATTGCCGCATTAAAAGTAAAAATAAATAGATATAGTTTGAATATTTTTATTTAATTCCGCCTATCAAAAATGTCATAATTTCAATCCACAGTTGATGTAAAAATTCCTTTTTCACGTGAACCCTGAGTCCACCATGCATTTAATACTTCCAGTTCACCTCTTGCAAACATGCACATTTTTGGTGCTCGTATGTATCCAGAGGCTACCGTGCTAGATAGTGCAGCTTAGCTCTCCTCTAAAATTGAGGTTGGAGGAGATGCTGGCTCTTGATGCTGTCCACACAGCAGGGCACTGTACACGGGGAAAACCCATAAACGCAGGAGGACGCACTGAGCACAGGAGGTTCCTATCTTTTTCCACATCCGGTCAAGAGAAGGCAGATCCACCGCCACCATCACCCACTACCACCATCATCCCCAACACTGTCATCACCGCCATTTTCTTCAGCGTCACTACCGTCACCACCCTCACCAACCACTACCCCCGCCATCACCTTCGTTACCCTCATTACCACAGCATCACCACGATTCACTATCATCACCGTCCTTGCTGGCCACTGTGATCATCATCGTCCATCACTATCGTCACAACCCTTGCCAAGCACCATCACCACCACTTATCACACCAGCACAGCCACCACACTGTCACTAACATTATCACTCTCACCAACCAGCACTGCCGTCACTACAATCACCACCACCACCATCATCACAACCACGAACGCCACCAGCATCACTGCTATAGCGGTTTCGCCACCACCAAGGCCTAATCATTTAGGGGTCACCCCAGCACACCATCCTCATGTGTTCTTCCCCAGTGGTTCGATTCACTCAGCACCCCTGGCCTCCCAGTGGTCCTTCTGGGAAGCTGGAATGCAGGGGTGCGGCAGGAGGCAATGGGAAGCTGTGCTCAAGGCCCAGGTGGCACAGGCTAAGAGCTAGCTCCTGCCATTCCCCGGGGAGGCCCTGTATACCCCTGGCCTCTTGGGAGCTCAGGGTGGTTACTTGACCTGGACTCCTAGGCCTGGGCTCCTGCCTGAGCGCTCCTCTACTCCTGTTTGGGCACCCAGAGGACCACTGTGGGAGCGGGTCCCCAGGGCCTTTGTGGGGGCTGTGCTCCCCCACTGGCCATGCAGCCTCCTCTCAGACCCATTTGCTTCCTGGGCAGCTGGCACACTGTCAGTCCATGGACGCACCTCACCCTCCGGGGCGCCCTTCTGCAGACGGGGCTGCCAAGTGCACCCGCCAGCTGGAGGTGTCGCTGGCGCCCAAGTCCTCCCCAGCTGGCTTCCAGCTCACCAAAATACCTGGGGCTTATAGTAATCTCCTTTCTTTCCTCTTGTCAGGCAGCCAAGGCCCAGGGAGGTGGCTTTGTCTGGGCAGCCGTCTCGCTGAGCTGTGAGCACAGCTGTGGAACCCGGCAGAAGAGCAGCCTTGGATTTTTCGCCGTCTTCTCATTTCAAGTTATGTGACTGAATGGCTTGCAGCTGCTTCAGAGGGAGGTGCCCTGTCACTTCACTCGCTGCACCTTAGTGGGGGGGACCAGCCGGCACAGCTGGGGCAAATTAAACCCCACCTACCCAGACCGGGTCTCTGCGTGACACATATCCACCATAAAAGCAGGCTCACGATGCTTAGCGAAGTGGCCTATTCACAAGCAAGGCAGAGGTGGAAAGCATGTCAGTATGCAAGACCTCGTGCAGGCCCGACACCCAGTGCGCACCTGAGTGCGAACACGAGTTGCAACAGCGTCCCCTGCAGGGACCCTGGCTGCGCTCAGGTATCACACCCCAGGCTCTGGCTCGTCCCTGCGGAAGGCTGTGCTCTGGTTTCTGCTAAGTGTGGTATTGCACTGCAGTTCGTCTGAACCTTTCTGCACAGATTGCTCCCTCGAGTGGGAAGTGCTCCCCACGGAAGCCTGCTGCAGGGTCCTGGCCCACGTCCCCTGCTTCCCACACTCAGGACGCACAGTCACCCAGGGAGCGCAGTCACGTGCCTCGGTGGCACCTGGGGCCCCAAGGCGCTGGGCACTTTACACCAATGGAAGAGGCTCAGAAATGAAACGAAGTTGGGAGAGCTGAAGTAAATCACTTAGCTGAGATGTGACAAAGGGCCTTAGGTGAATTGTAGTTTATGAGAATTTGCTCTCCTGGATATAAAAATGTTTTGTTTTTGTTTTTGTTTTTTGTTTTTAGCTTTTTGCATTCATTGTCATCTCTCAGCCATTGCCAAGGTGCCTGGGATGCATAAAAAGTGTTTTTCCACACCAGAAATCTGAAACAGAAGTACCAATAAAAACAGATCCCAGATTTCTGGTCGTATTTTTTTCACCTCTCTCTCTCTCTTTCTCTCCCTCTCTCTCTCTCTCGTAGTTTTCTTTCTTCCAGTCTGTCTGGGACTGTTGAAAAAAGGACTTGGCAGCAGCATCGCACTTTGGAGCATCAGGGGTGTGCCGAGGGTCCCCAGGAGCTGCCCCTCCCATCCGCTGGCCAGGACTGCCCCTTTGTGAGTGCCCAGCCCTGTTCACGACCCTGTGCCTCGCTGGGGGTGCTGCCTCGCTGTGGGCGGGCTGGGAGGGGCCCCAGGCCTCAGGGCCTCATCTGGGCCGTGTGAACAGCTGTTTTGGCAACTGTGAGCAAAGACCAACCTGGGAGTGAACGAGAAATTGCAAAATGCGACGGGAGATGTTTAAGAACCATATCCTTCCATCATCTTTTGCAATCCTGCAGTTTCCCAGGTCCTTTCAGAGGCCAATCTGCCCCTCTGTCCCTTTGAACTCTTCCAAAGGCTTTTCCTTTTGACTTTCAGGCCCCACAGCTGCTGTTCACTGGGATAATCTTCAGCTAGAGGCCTTGCCTTACCACATGGGCTCTGCACCCCCCGTCCGCAGACGGCAGCCACACTCCTCAGTGGCTCAGGGCAGCGGTGCAGCGGCCGTTGGCTCCATTTTAAACACTCTTCTAGCTTCACAGGCTCAGAGAACTTCTTTTTATAGTATTGTTATGTGAGCGACCAGCAAGGCAAGGCTTCCCTTGTGAAAAGTCGTAACAGAGCTGTATGCCAGAGGTTTAGCTGTCTCTCCAAGCTAAACACAAGATCACATTTGCCTTAAAATTGTTTTAAGAGAAAGCAATTAGTTTAATCATTTGCCAGATTTCATTTCTAAAGCCCAACCATTTAGGGGTTAAAACTCTTACCCCGTGTTTCCACTGAGAATATTACAGGAACCAGAAGGGGCAGTGTTGCTGGGGTCCCGAGCTCATCTGCTGCCGGCGAGGTAAACGTGAGAAAACAAAAGCGCGGCAACACAGGGCTGTTGGGGAGCGCAGGCGCCGCGGGCCGAGCGTGGGAGCCGTGGGCGACCTAATCCCGCCAGGAGCCCCCGCCACCGCACCTCCATACGCGGCTGGCCCTGGGCTTCAGCCACAGTGAGAGTTCAGCTAGCTGTCCAGGATCTGAGTAAAAAGGTCCTCGAGGAGATGCGAGCCCTTGCCAGGCGTGGCGGAGGGGCCTCGGCTGGGCTGTGACTGTCACTCCATGGGTTTTGCTCCAGTTTTTCTCCATTTCTTTCATTACGCACACACTGGAATCTCCAGTATTTCAGCAAGACATTTTTCCTATCACTATGTTTAAATTTAAATTTTCATTTAAGTAATATAGTTTTAATAGCTTTTAAATTTTTGATATACTTTTTACAGGCACAACCATAAAATAGCATCCTTGGTCACCGCTTCCACACCATTGCTAACTTGCAAGTCTTTCAACATTTCCTTTTATGTAAAGAGAATTAAAAAAAAAACAATGAAAATGATACAGAATTTCAAAACAAGATGAAAGGAAATTAACGGTTATTACGCTGCATATTGTTGTCTTCAAAACAGTTGTTCAAATTGCTAGGTATAGACATGCAAAATCGATCAAACAACATAAGCACTAGCTGTTCCTTTCAATGAACTAATAGAATGAATATATAACTATTATGTATGTTTATATATTTCCCTTCCTTTTCTCTTTTGCCCTATCCCAGTTGTTCTTTCTTTTTGAGCAGTTTCATTCATTTCACAGTATCGATTGTACATTTTGGATCTTACTTATTCTTTCAGTTTCTTACACTAGGGAGACAATACCATGTTAACACATGCTAGTCTGATTTATTGCACTTATGAGTATAGTCTCTAATTACATTCATTTACCTCTAAAAGCCTTGAGTTTATCATTCTTTATAGCTGAGTAGTACTCCATTGCATAAAAATATCACACTCTTTTTTATCCATTCCGTAGTTGATGGGCATTTGGGTTGTTTCCAAGACTTAGTTATTACAATTTGTGCTGCTATAAGCATGCTGTGGTGTGATGTTTTCAGTTCTTCTGGGAAAACACCCAGAAGGGGAATAGCTGGATTGAATGGGACCTCCAATCCTAGTTTTTTGAGGAATCTCCACACTGATTTCCACAGTGGTTGCACCAGCCTACACTCCCACCAATAGCAGAGAAGGGTTTCTTTCACCCCACAGCCCTGCCAGCATTTGGTATTGGTAGATTTCTTGATGTTAGCCATTCTTTCTGGAGTGAGATGGAATCTCAGTGTTGTTTTAATTTGCGTTTCTCAAATGACCAGGGATGTTGAACATTTCTTCATCTGAGAAGTGCATATTCATCTCAGATACCCATCTTTGGATTGGGTCTTTGAATTTGGGACCTGGTATTTTTCAATTCTTTATATGTTCTAGATATAAGTCCTTTGTCTGGGGGACCGTTGGCTAAAATTTTTTCCCATTCTGTGGGTTTTCTTTTCACTCTGTTGTTGATTTCTTTTGATATGCAAAAACTCTTTAGTAAGATGAGAGCCAAGTTGTCGATTCTTTATTTTCCATGCAGTTTATGTTTTGTTCATGAACTCCTTGCTTATGCCTATGTCTTCAAGATTAAACACTAAATATACTGGAAGTCAAAATAGATCAAAGATTTAAATATTAAAACAGAAACATTGATTTTTAAAAATTCTTTATATGTTCTAGATAGAAGTCCTTTGTCTGAGGGACTGTTGGCTAAAATTTTTTCCCAATATATGGGTTTTCTTTTTATTCTGTTGGTAATTTCTTTTGAGGTGCAAAAGCTTTTAATAAGATGAGATCCCAGTTGTTGATTCTTTAAATATTTCCCATGCAGTTTGCAGTTTGGTTTTTGTTTATGAATTCTCTCCTATCCCTATGTCTTCAAGATTTCTACCTACTGTCTCTCCCAGTAGATTTATTGTTTCTGTTTTAATATTTAGATCTTTGATCCATTTTGACCTTAGTTTAGTACATGGTGATAAACAAGGGTCTAGTTTTAGTCTTTGGCATGTAGAAAACCAGTTTTTCCAGCACCATTTATTAAAGAGGCTGTCTTTCTTCCCATGAATGTGTTTGGCCCCTTCGTCACAGATGAGGTGGCCAGGTGTCTTTGTAGTTGTGTCTGCATCTTCTATTCTTTTGCATTAATCCTTAGGAACTAGTTCCGTGCTGATTTTATCACAGTAAATTTGTAGTAGAATTTCAAGTCAGGGACTGTGATGCCTCCTGCCTTGCCTCTATTGCCCAGGGTTGCCTTTGCTATTCTAGGTCTCTTCTGGTTCCAGCTGAATTTTTAGGAATATTTTCTCTAGATCTGTGAGGTATGATAATGGTATTTTGATCAGGATTGCATTAAACCTGTATAACAGGTTTGGGAGTATGGCCATTTTCACAATGTTGGCTCTTCCTACCCATAAGCAAGGAAAAGTTTTCCATTTTCTGACATCCTCTTCAATTTCAAGTCTTTCAACTTTGATCTTTAACTTGCATTTATAAGACGCGTGCCTTGCAGCCGCGTGGTAATTTCTGAGTTTGAGGCGTGCCTGGCCTCCTTTCTGCTCGGGAGGTCAGGCCTGGGTGTGGAAGCACAGGTCTCCAGGGTCTCTCTACCTGTCTCCCTCCACCTTCGTAGGTTGTCTGTGTGACTCCAAGTCAGGGAGCCTTGTGGTTATCTCTATGCAGCTATTGTTCGTGAGTAGCTGTGGAGGGCATCGACTGACATCGACTAACACTGGCATCTGTCATACTCCGATATAGGAGAAGAGAGAGTCTACGGATTTTTAAACCTTTTTAAGTATTTAATTGTACAAGTAATCCTGAATGCATTTGCATATTATAAGGCAAGTCTCAGATATCACGTCCTTGCTCCCACAAACACTACTATGTGTTTCTGAAGGCTAAGAACTTGCTCCTTAATCTCGCCACAATATCATTTTCTTACCCAGCTAAGCTGGAAGTCACTGCTGGATGCCACCATTTTCCTCCCCTTGCCCAGGAATCGCCTTATGGCATTCAAGTGCTACTAGGCATGAGGACAAATCTCCAAGCTTTGAACCGGGAGGCCCTGGGACTAGGTTTCGGCTGTAGGCTCTGGGTGGATGATATGTATGATGTGACACAATCAACTTCCTGGCAGGATGTGTGAAGAGAAAGGACCTTCCTCCCTCTTCCCATGAGGCAACATGGCCTTAATGGCAGGCGCAGAGCAACCACATGAGACCACCAGGTGAGCACCACCTGCCTTGGAGGCCAAGCCACAAGAAAGGAGGGGCTGAGTCCTTGGGCCATGGAGCTACCAAGCAGCTCAGGTGCCTCGGGAGAGAAACAAGCCTCCTGGTTATTTAAGCCATAGTTACTTTGGCCTTTGTTAGAGCAGCCAAACCCAGATTCTAAAATGTCATGATTGTATATTCTTTCTCATACAAATTATATTTACCTGGCATTAATAGCTGCCTTGATGTTTGTTCGTTTGTTTTGCAGTACTGAGGATTACACCTAGGGACTGCTCACTGAGCTACATCACCAGTATCTTTTTAAATTTTTATTTTGAGACAAGGTCTTGCTAAGTTGCCCAGGCTGGGCTTGAACTTGTAATCCTCCTGCTTCAGCCTTCCAGAGCACTGGGATTACAGGTGGGTGCCCCTTTGCCTGGCTACTGCCTTGGTTTTTTAAATGCTTAGCTTATATGCTCATCATCAGCTCACTCCCAGGCTCTCTGTCCGCACTGGACATCTCTCAGTGGTGAGGCTGTTGGCTGCAGGTCTTTCCTGGAGATGCCCCCACTCCCACCCTGTAACCTGGCTGCTGGAAAACTGTGACCCCAGGAATTCCAACCCCATGATCTCAGAGGCCCTGTTCCCCACTCCCTTTCCTCATGATTTGCTTTCTCTTGATGGGGCACATCCTCTAAAAGTCTCTACATGTGTCTTGCCCTGTGTTTTCTCTTTGTTCTTGACAGATAACACGGCTGGATTTAGATTTCAGGCAGGAAATTCTTTTCCTCAGAAGCAGGAATGCCTTGGTCATGTCCCTTTCTTCCCATGCCCATCTCACTGTCTCACCTTTGTGAGTCACCTCTTTCTCCCTGGAAGCTCCCGAGGTCTTTCTGGGTTTGGATGCTGCTTTCTGCAGGGCCAGGCTCTGAACCTCTCGTCAGGTCTCACTGACAGTGCCCGGCATCTTTCGCTCCCTGCTGGTCACCCAGCATCCGATTCTGGAAACATCTCGTGCTGCTTTTCACCTGTCCCACCCTACCCTTCATCTTCTCTCTCTCTGGACCTCTTGGGTCGACAGTTTATATCACTCCTTCCTTCCCTCTTCAGATACTTTTGTTTGCCTTTTCAGATAGCTCAAATTCCTCTTCAACTTTTCCCTTGAATTTTTATTTTTATTTGTATTATTATTTTTTTAAATTTTCCAATTATTTATTCTTAAATTCTGCATAGTCTTTTTACACTGCAACACCCTTTTTAAAATCATTCTAAATATACCTTAGAGCGTTTTCCTGCTTCCTATGTCCTCTATGTCTCTGCTCCTTTTCTGTTTTCCTCTTTCGCATGTCCTAGATGATAGGGTTTTGGTAAATGTGCAGTTGACAATTGGCCGGCCTGGGGAAAAAAGCTGTTCAAGTGTTGCCCAATTTCCACAGTGTAAATATTCTCATTGTGACCTATTTCAAACTAACGACAACTGGCTCTCAAATTAATAAATATCTTTCATGAGCCAGAAAAGCCAGGTGCAGTGCAAAGCTGGCTACAGGTTTCCCACCAATGTCCTAGGTGCCTCAGCTGTCCACCGCTATTGGAGAGAGAGGCTCTGACACGCAGGCTGCTGCCCGGGGCCCAGCACCGGGCCTCTCTCTCTGTCGAGGAACAGTCCGTGTACCCCTGGCCTGCAGGAAAGAACACATGCAGCGGTTCCAGTGCAGCTGCGGTTTCCAGCCACGCTTGCAGTGAGTCCTGGGGAATTTTGTTCACCTCCAGAGGACTCAGCCTTAGTCCTCACCCCCAGCCCCGCACTGCCAGCTCTGAGGAGATGGTGAGGAGGGCTGGGGTGAGCCTTGAGACTCAGCGTTACCTGTCATTTCATCTTATATTTCAGACAGTCTTTCAGCTGTTTTGAGCCCCAAAGTCAGACTTCTCTGACTTGGCCCCCAGACTCTGCTGGGACAGAGAAAATGCATCCCACGGTGCTGAGTGCATGGTGAGGTCATCTCTGAGGTTTCTGTTTCTTCTAAAACTCGGTTGTGCGATCTTCAGCTAAACCCACGTCAAAGCCTTCGGGTTCCTGGTTATTTCTGACGGCTTTGGGACACAGGGTGCTCCTTGAGCACTTTGCCTAGTTGCTCCCTTGTTCCATATACTTAACCTTCATGGCTACGTGGGTGGCTCTCACTGTCTGCTGTCAGCCACTGTGGCTCCCTGTGATGGCGAGGTCTGCATCGGGCAGCCAGAGCCCAAGCGGGAGTAAGAAGTGACCAGGTGAAGACAAAGCAGAGGTCCATGCTGTAGCAGAGCTGGAGTGCCAGGGCTGTCTCAGGAGGGAGAATTCAGTCACTCGGAGGTCCAAAAATCGCATGTTCTTTGTGCTCAGATCATCCCTGACTGTAATCTAGGAGGAAATCAGAACAGTCAAGAACTGGGCTGACTGCCCAACGGTGTTTCTTAAATGAAGGCCACATCTCTCAAGTGCCAGCTCTGCTGCCAGATGATTGGCTGTGGGATGACTAGCCCTGCGTCTTCTCTCTGGACTCCTTCCCAGAGGCCAGTGCACATGCCATCAGGACTTGGTGGTCTAGCGCCCCTGCCAAGAAGACAGTGCTGTAGACCCTCTCACTCCTCCCCAGGGCACCCTCTGCAGTTTGGTGCCCACCAATGATGCCAGGAAGGTGGCTTCACGGAGAGGGAAGCACTCTCCGTCCTCACCCCGATGAGGAGTCTGACATCCAGTTAACGGAGAATGAAAGTTGTTCTCCACTTGCTTCCATCAGTCTTAATTATGTGACCCTGGCAACTTTAATTGCTACCCTAAAACATAGGCAATAAAATGTAAAAAGCCTAAATGAACTGTGGCTCCCAAAATTTACTGCAAGGAAATAGCAATGAGCACTTTTCCTCACATAACCCTCTGCGACGGTGCACCTGAGGCGCTTTGGAGTAAGGATCCAGGCCCCTTGCCCTCATCTCGGGTCACTGCTGCAGGTTAGGCTTTGTCTGTCTTTCAAGAGCCTGGCTTTCTAGTGTAGCTGAGTTTGATCCATTTCATCTTGACAACACTCTGCAGGGAAAGAAAATGGCCAGTCCTAGATCTGGCCCTGGAGCCTCACTGTTCCCAGAGGGCTGTCATTCAGGGCCATGAACCCCAAGGATGGGGTTGTGCCAGCCCCTCAGACATATGGGGTCCCGTCCCTTTGGCTCTGCCCCAGAGCTGCTGCTGGCTAGTGTCACCCTCAGCTTCAGACACAGCTCCATCGTAGGTTCTTCCTTAACTGTGCTTGTTTCTAAATATGCAAAACATTAACATTGCTCACCCTCAGCAGGCTTACCTAGTTTCCCAGAGATCAGAATAAGAAGATTCTCTGAGGAAACACAGTTTTCTTCCTAGAATCCAGGTGTGGAAGGCACATGACTCTCCCATTCAACTTTCCAATTCCTGTCTGGTCAAAACACACCTGGAGAAAGAGAAACGGGGGTGGGGAAAGGAGAAAAGAAGGAAGGGAAAAACAGAAACAAAAACAATACATGTATGTATATATATTTACATATATATCAAAGATAGTTATACTACTAATTTCTCTTTGAAAAATTGAAAAGAAAGGTTTGTGCTAATATTGTTTGGACAATTAAATGCTGATATCTTGTACCCTGAGTAGCTAATTTAAAGACAACAATACACAATGTATTAACCTCTGATACCCTCCTATTATCTTGTTTTGAAATTTTGTTTTATTTTTTCTGTTAAAAAAAAAACACCTGCAGACTCATCATGAGGCCAGTGGCAGTTCCCATGGCAAGGTGGGTACCGTGGTGTCTCCTGCAGCACACACAAAGTGGCACCAAGGAAACCAAAGGGCTGTGCAGCGCCCTATCCACCTGCTCCATGTCGTTCTGCTTAGCAGTGATGTTTTCATGGATATTGGAGACGTGGTGCTTCTGAAGAAGCACTTGTCTGTTCTCTCAGATGTATTTAAATTGACTTTCCAGATATAGGACACTTCTCCACTCCATACGGAGGAATAATTATCAGCATAGCCAGAAGTTCTTGATTTCAAATCCTTTTCTATTCCTTCAGCTCTATTTTCAATTCTAACATTTACCCAGAACCCTTTGGTGGCGCACAGCTGTGGTCAGTGCCAAGTTTTTAAGCAATATTTATGCAACACAGGTAATGGACACTAAAGTCAGGGCAGAAAGCGTAAGTCTCTGACAGAGTCCGAGGGGTGGACGCCCAAAGGAGGGGCAAGTGTGCATGAGGGAGGAGTGAAACAGCTGGGCTTGTGCCAGCCCTCAGACATGTCAGGTCGTCTGCAGAGAATGAATAATCAACTAATCAAAGTATTCAGTGTTCTCTGAAGGCACCCACGAGCCAGCCAGGACTCTAAGCCCTCAGTACTTCCTGATGTAACTTTTTGACAAACCTCTAAGACAGATGCGGTTGCAGAAAGGGAATCTGAGGCACAGGGAATTCGAGTGGTTTGTACGAGGTCAAATAGAAACACTGCAAATGGCTGACTTCAGATTCCAATCCAAGGCTGCCTAGTTCCAGAGACCTGTGATTTTAAAATTGTAGTAGAACTGTGTGCAGTCAGGGGCACAGGCAGTAAGCCCCAGCTTGCTGAAATTTACATAGGTGCACACCCTGAAGCCACCTCCCAGGGCAAGATGGAGGCGATCTTCAACTCCCAGAATGTCGTCACTACTCTGACTTTTATTACTGTGGTTGCATCTGCCCATTTCTTACAGTCATCAAGCTGAAATTGAGTATTTTGTGCTGTTATTCCTGGTTTCTTTTGCCCAACATTTACTCTGAAATTCATCCCTGATGTTTATGCTGATGGATTTCCTTCCATGCTGTGTAGTATTCATTTATTTGTGCTACTGTTGATTGAGCCCTGACTTATACCAATGTTCTGATATTACCAATAAATCTTTTCTAAAACTCAAGTGTTTTGCGAACAAAAGTGCTTCTTCTGTTGGGCATAAACCTGGGAGTGAAGCCGATGGCTCACAGGGTATATGTGTGTTTAGCTTTAGCTGAGAATGCTGAATAGTTTTCCAAAAACACTTCCAGTGCCTTAGGCTCCCATCCTCAATGTAGTGGAGATCTATTTACTCCATATCTTTGCCAACACTTGGCTTTGTCAGTCCTATTAATTTCAGTCATTCCAGGGAGAGTTACAGCATCTCCTTGTGAGTATTTTCCCAATGAATAATGGCACTGAAACATTTTCAGATACTAATTGGTCCTTTGGATATCCTCTGTTGGGAATTACGTATTTGAATCTTCTGTCCATTTGAAAAACTGAGTTATTAGTATTTTTCTCATTAATTTGCAAGTGTTCCTTATATTTTGGATATTTATTGCTACATGTATCATATTTACCTTATCTGAGTCTGTCTTCCCTCTTCACTTTTTGAAAGTTATCTTTTGGTGAACAAAAGATTATAATTTTAATGAAGTCCCATCAAATCAATTTTTTTTATAGTTCAAGTTTTCTGTATCTTATTTAAGAAATCTTTGCTTACCTCAAGCTCATGGAGCTATTCTGTTCTTTCTTCTAGGAACCTTATTCCTCTCTGTTTCGTATTCAGGTCAGGAATCCATCAAGGCTGCCCACTTTCCCGTGTGCTTCTCCCCTGTAAGCGGATGGAGCAGATGAGAGCCCGAACAGGACAGCACAGGAGGGAGGGGAGAAGGCCTCCACCTCCCCCATCCTCATTTACTCTTCTGGCGTCCCTCACTCAAATGCTAAAGGCCAAGTTCAAGGAAATAGTCATGCCATGCTAAGCTGAGGGCTGACAGCTTTCGAAGGGAAAAGGAATGCTCACACTGGCTTGTGTGTTTCCCTGCACAAATGGGGTCAGGAAATAACATGGTGACTTAGGCATGTGGGTGACATCACTGTCACGGTCCCTAAACCAAACATGGTACTATAGACAAGCCAGTTCTGCGTGGCGGCTCAGCCCAGGGCTGCCCCACCAGGCCGCGTGGGTCTCTCCTTCCCTCCCCTGTCCCTGTGACCTCAGTTAAGTGACACGTGACTCCACTCAGGTCCCACAGAAAAAGAAGCAAAGCTAGCCCTGGCCTCTGCTAGCTTTTCCAACGCGAGGGAGAACCCCGGAGAAAGAGTGTGCCCAGACCTGTGTTTAGAAGGAAACGTGAGCAGCCCTTGAGGAGCTCTGGTCTCCCTGCCACGCGGGGCTCCAGGCCTGGCGGCTTCTCTGTGCCCCGCAGGGTGGCAGCAGGCAGCAGCAGGGAGCCCCGGCCGCACACTCCCGCTCCTCGTCAGAG